>JAYKKM010000462.1:0-152336 GCA_035772405.1 Chrysogorgia sp. JL179-B06 | reverse complement strand
AGCGAGCAAACACAAGGCATTGACGAGCAAATTACAAGGCATTGACTAGCAAATACAACGGCATTGTCTATCCAATTACAAGGCATTGACGAGCAAATACAAGGCATTGGTACGAGCAAAAACAAGGCATTGGTGGGCAAATACAAGCCATTGACTAGCAAATTGAAGGCATTGTCGAGCAAAATACAAGGCATTGATGAGCAAACTACAAGGCATTGAGGAAAAAATACAAGGCATTGACTTGCAAATTACAAGGCATTGATTAGCAAAATACAAGGCATTGACGAGCAAAATTACAAGGCTATCGACGAGCAAATAAAAGGCATCGACAAGCAAATAAAAGGTATTCGCCAATCAAAACATACAAGGCATCGTCGAGCAAATACAAGGCATCAGCGAGCAAACACAAGGCATTGACGAGCAAATACAAGGCATTGACAAGCAAATACAAGGCATTGACTACCAAATACAAAGGCATCTGACGAGCAAATACAAGGCATTGACGAGCAAATACAAAGGCATTGAACGAGACAAATCACAAGGCATTGACTAGCAAATACAATGCATCAACGACCAAATACCAATGCATCAACGAGCAAAATACATAGGCATTGACTAGACAAATACAAGGCATTGACGAGCAAATACAAAGGCACAACTAGCAAATACACGGCATCGACGAGCAAATACAAGGCATCGACGAGCAAAATACAAGGCATCGACGAGCAAATACAAGCATTGACTAGCAAATACAAGCATTGACGAGCAAATAACAAAGCATCGACTAGCAGAATACAAGGCATTGATTAGCAAATACAAGGTATCGTCGAAACAAAATAACCAAGGCATCGACGGAGCAAATACAAGGCATCGACGAGCAAATACAAGGCATTGACGAGCAAATACAAGGCATCAACGAGAAATAATACAAGGCATCAAAAACGAGAAAATACAAGGCATCCAACGAGCAAATACAAAAGGCCATTGACGAGGGAAATTACACAGGCATTGACTACCAAATACAAGGCATTGATGAGCAAATACAAGGCATTGACGAGCATATAACAAGGCACCGACTAGTCAAAAACAAGGCAATCGGACTAGCAAATACAAGGCATCGACGAGCAAATACAAGGCATTGACGAGCAAATACAAGGCACCAACGAGCAAATACAAGCATCAACGAGAAAATGCCAAGGCACCGACTAGCAAATACAAGGCACCGACTAGCAAATACAAGGCAATCTCCGACTTAGCAAATACAAGCGCATCGACGAGTCAAATAAAAGGCATCGACGAGAAAATACAAGGCATACAACGAGCACATACAAGGCATCAACAAGCAAATACAAGGAATTGGAACTGGCAAATACAAGGCACTTGACTAGCAAATAAAAGGCATTGACTAGCAAATACTAGGCATTGACGAGCAAATACCAAGGCATCGACTAGGCAAATACAAGGCATCGGACGAGCAAAATAAAAGGCATCGACGAGAAAATACAAAGGCATCCAACGAGGCAAATAACAAGGCATCCAACAAGCAAATACAAGGAATTGACTGCAAATACAAGGCATTGACTAGCAAATAAAAGGCATTGACTAGCAAATACTAGGCATTGACGAGCAAATACAACGCATTCATGAGAAAATACAAGGCATTGAGGAGAAAATACAAGGCATTGACTAGCAAATACAAGCATTGACGAGCAAATACAAGGCATCGGCTAGCAAATACAAGGCATTTATTAGCAAATACAAGGCATCGACGAGCAAATACAAGTCATCGACGAGCAAATACAAGGCATCGACGAGCAAATACAAGGCATTGACTAGCAAATACAAGTCATTGACTAGCAAATACAAGGCATTGACGAGCAAATACAAGGCATTGATGAGCAAATACAAGGCATTGACTAGCAAATACAAGGCATTGACGAGCAAATACAAGGCATTAACGAGCAAATACAATGCATTGACGAGCAAATACAAGGTATTGACGAGTAAATACAAGGCACTGACGAGCAAATACAAGGCATTGATGATCATATACACGGCATTGATGAGCAAATACAAGGCATTGACTAGCAAATACAATGCATTGACTAGCAAATACAAGGCACTGACGAGCAAATACAAGGCATTGTTGAGCAAATACAAGGCATTGACTAGCAAATACAAGGCATTGACGAGCAAAATACAAGCCATCAGCGAGCATATACAGGCATTGTACTAGCAAAAACAAGGCATTGACTAGCAAATACAAGGCACTGACGAGCAAATACAAGGTATTGACGAGTAAATACAAGGCATTGAATAGCAAATACAAGGCATTGAATAGCAAATACAAGGCATTGACTAGCAAATACAATGCATTGACTATCAAATACAAGGTATTGATATAGCTCACTGACGAGCAAACACAAGGCATCAACGAGCAAATACAAGGCATTGACGAGCAAATACAAGACATCGACGAGCAAATACAAGGCATTGAGGAGCAAATACAAGGCATCGACGAGCAAATACAAGGCATCGACGAGCAAATACAAGGCATTGATGAGCAAATACAACGCATTGACTAGCAAATACAAGGCATCAACGAGAAAATACAAGGCATTGACTAGCAAATACAATGCATTGACTACCAAATACAAGGCATTGATGAGCAAATACAAGGCATTGACTAGCAAATACAAGGCACTGACTCGCAAATACAAGGCAATGACGAGCAAATACAAGGCATTGACGAGCAAATACAAGGCATTGACGAGCAAATACGAGGTATCAACGAACAAATACAAGGCATTGACTAGCAAATACAAGTCATTGACTAGCAAATACAAGGCATTGACGAGCAAATACAAGGCATTGATGAGCAAATACAAGCATTGACTAGCAAAATACAAGGCATTGACGAGCAAATACAAGGCATTGATGAGCAAATACAAGGCATTGACTAGCAAATACAAGGCATTGAACGAGCAAATACAAGGCGTTGATGAGCAAATCAAGGCATTGATGAGCAAATACAAGGCATTGACTAGCAAATACAAGGCATTGACGAGCAAAATACAAGGCATTGACTAGCAAATACAACGCATTGACTACCAAATACAAGGCATTGATGAGCAAATACAAGGCATTGACTAACAAATACAAGGCACTGACTCGCAAATACAAGGCATTGACGAGCAAATACAAGGCATTCACGAGCAAATACAAGGCATTGACGAGCAAATACAAGGCATCAACGAGCAATTACAAGGCATTGACTAGCAAATACAAGTCATTGACTAGCAAATACAAGGTATTGACGAGCAAATACAAGGCATTGATGAGCAAATACAAGGCATTGACTAGCAAATACAAGGCATTGACGAGCAAATACAAGGCATTTAACGAGCAAATACAATGCATTGACGAGCAAATACGAGTATTGACGAGCAAATACAAGGCACTGACGAGCAAATACAAGGCATTGAGGAGCAAATACAAGGCATTGATGAGCAAATACAAGGCATTGACTAGCAAATACAATGCATTGACTAGCAAATACAAGGCACTGACGAGCAAATACAAGGCATTGATGAGCAAATACAAGGCATTGACTAGCAAATACAAGGCATTGACGAGCAAATACAAGCCATCAGCGAGCAAATACAAGGCATTGACTAGCAAAAACAAGGCATTGACTAGCAAATACAAGGCATCAACGAGCAAATACAAGGCATTGACGAGCAAATACAAGGCATTGAATAGCAAATACAAGGCATTGAATAGCAAATACAAGGCATTGACTAGCAAATACAATGCATTGACTATCAAATACAAGGTATTGATATAGCTCACTGACGAGCAAACACAAGGCATCAACGAGCAAATACAAGGCATTGACGAGCAAATACAAGGCATCGACGAGCAAATACAAGGCATTGAGGAGCAAATACAAGGCATCGACGAGCAAATACAAGGCATCGACGAGCAAATACAAGGCATTGATGAGCAAATACAACGCATTGACTAGCAAATACAAGGCATCAACGAGAAAATACAAGGCATTGACGAGCAAATACAAGGCATCAACGAGCAAATACAAGGCATTGACGAGCAAATACAAGGCATTGACGAGCAAATACAAGGCATCAACGAGCAAATACAAGGCATTGACTAGCAAATACAAGTCATTGAATGGAAATACAAGGCATTGACGAGCAAATACAAGGTATTGATGAGCAAATACAAGGCATTGACTAGCAAATACAAGGCATTGACGAGCAAATACAAGGCATTGATGAGCAAATACAAGGCATTGACTAGCAAATACAACGCATTGACGAGCAAATACAAGGCGTTAATGAGCAAATACAAGGCACTGATGAGCAAATACAAGGCATTGACTAGCAAATACAAGGCATTAACGAGCAAATACAAGGCATCAACGAGCAAATACAAGCATCAACGAGCAAATACAACGCATTGACGCGGAAATACAAGGCATTGATGAGCAAATACCAGGCATTGACTAGCAAATACAAGGCATTGACGAGCAAATACAAGGCATTGACGAGCAAATACAAGGCATTGACGAGCAAACACAAGGCATCAACGAGCAAATTCAAGGCATTGACGAGCAAATACAAGGCATCGACGAGCAAATACAAGGCATTAACGAGCAAATGCAATGCATTGACGAGCAAATACAAGGTATTGACGAGCAAATACAAGGCACTGACGAGCAAATACAAGGCATTGAATAGCAAATACAAGGCATCAACGAGCAAATACAAGGCACTGATGAGCAAATATACGGCATTGATGAGCAAATACAAAGGCATTGACTAGCAAATACAATGCATTGACTAGCAAATACAAGGCATTGACGAGCAAATACAAGGCATTGATGAGCAAATACAAGGCATTGACTAGCAAATACAAGGCATTGACTAGCAAATACAATGCATTGACTACCAAATACAAGGCATTGATGAGCAAATACAAGGCATTGACCAGCAAGTACAAGACACTGACTCGCAAATACAAGGCATTGGCGAGCAAATACAAGGCATTGACGAGCAAATACAAGGCATTGACGAGCAAATACAAGGTATCAACGAACAAATACAAGGCATTGACTAGCAAATACAAGGCATTGACGAGCAAATACAAGGCATTGATGAGCAAATACAAGGCATTGACTAGCAAATACAAGGCATTGACGAGCAAATACAAGGCATTGATGAGCAAATACAAGGCATTGACAAGCAAATACAAGGCATTGACGAGCAAATACAAGGCGTTGATGAGCAAATACAAGGCAATGATGAGCAAATACAAGGCATTGACTAGCAAATACAAGGCATTAACGAGCAAATACAAGGCATCAACGAGCAAATACAAGGCATCAACGAGCAAATACAACGCATTGACCAGCAAATACAAGGCATTAATGAGCAAATACAAGGCATTGAGTAGCAAATACAAGGCATTGACGAGCAAGTACAAGACATTGACGAGCAAATACAAGGCATTGACGAGCAAATACAAGGCATCAACGAGCAAATACAAGGCATTGACGAGCAAATACAAGGCATCGACGAGCAAATACAAGGCATTAACGAGCAAATACAATGCATTGACGAGCAAATACAAGGTATTAATTGACGAGCAAATACAAGGCACTGACGAGCAAATACAAGTAATTGAATAGCAAATACAAGGCATCAACGAGCAAATACAAGGCATTGATGAGCAAATACAAGGCATTGATAAGCAAATACAAGGCATTGACTAGCAAATACAATGCATTGACTAGCAAATACAAGGCATTGACGAGCAAATAAAAGGCATTGATGAGCAAATACAAGGCATTGACTAGCAAATACAAGGCATTGACGAGCAAATACAAGCCATCAGCGAGCAAATACAAGGCATTGACTAGCAAAAACAAGGCATTGACAAGCAAATACAAGGCATCAACGAGCAAATACAAGGCATTGACGAGCAAATACAAGGCATTGAATAGCAAATACAAGGCATTGAATAGCAAATACAAGGCATTGACTAGCAAATACAATGCATTGACTACCAAATACAAGGCATTGATGAGCAAATACAAGGCACTGACTAGCAAATACAAGGCACTGACTCGCAAATACAAGGCATTGATGAGCAAATACAAGGCATTGACTAAGGCATTGACTAGCAAATACAAGGCATTGACTAGCAAATACAAGGCATAAAGGAGCAAATACAAGGTATTGACGAGCAAATACAAGGCACTGACGAGCAAATACAAGTCATTGAATAGCAAATACAAGGCATTGACTAGCAAATACAAGGCATTGACGAGCAAATACAAGGCATTGATGAGCAAATACAAGGCATTGACTAGCAAATACAAGGCATTGACGAGCAAATACAAGGCGTTGATGAGCAAATCAAGGCATTGATGAGCAAATACAAGGCATTGACTAGCAAATACAAGGCATTGACGAGCAAATACAAGGCATTGACGAGCAAATACAACGCATTGACTACCAAATACAAGGCATTGATGAGCAAATACAAGGCATTGACTAACAAATACAAGCATTGACTAGCAAATACAAGGCATTGACTAGCAAATACAAGGCATAAAGGAGCAAATACAAGGTATTGACGAGCAAATACAAGGCACTGACGAGCAAATACAAGTCATTGAATAGCAAATACAAGGCATTGACTAGCAAATACAAGGCATTGACGAGCAAATACAAGGCATTGATGAGCAAATACAAGGCATTGACTAGCAAATACAAGGCATTGACGAGCAAATACAAGGCGTTGATGAGCAAATACTATACAAGGCATTGATGAGCAAATACAAGGCATTTACTAGCAAATACAAGGCATTGACGAGCAAATACAAGGCATTGACGAGCAAATACAAGGCATTGATGAGCAAATACAAGGCATTGATGAGCAAATACAAGGCATTGACTAACAAATACAAGCATTGACGAGCAAATACAAGGCATCGACTAGCAAATACAAGGCATTTATTAGCAAATACAAGGCATCGACGAGCAAATACAAGGCATTGACGAGCAAATACAAGGCATTGACGAGCAAATACAAGTCATTGACTAGCAAATACAAGGCATTGACGAGCAAATACAAGGCATTGATGAGCAAATACAAGGCATTGACTAGCAAATACAAGGCATTGACGAGCAAATACAATGCATTGATGAGCAAATACAAGGCATTGACTAGCAAATACAAGGCATTGACGAGCAAATACAAGGCGTTGATGAGCAAATACAAGGCATTGATGAGCAAATACAAGGCATTGACTAGCAAATACAAGGCATTGACGAGCAAATACAAGGCATCAACGAGCAAATACAAGGCATCAACGAGCAAATACAACGCATTGACCAGCAAATACAAGGCATTGATGAGCAAATACAAGGCATTGACTAGCAAATACAAGGCATTGACGAGCAAGTACAAGGCATTGACGAGCAAATACGAGGCATTGACGAGCAAACACAAGGCATCAACGAGCAAATACAAGGCATTGACGAGCAAATACAAGGCATCGACGAGCAAATACAAGGCATTTACGAGCAAATACAATGCATTGACGAGCAAATACAAGGTATTAATTGACGAGCAAATACAAGGCACTGACGAGCAAATACAAGTAATTGAATAGCAAATACAAGGCATCAACGAGCAAATACAAGGCATTGATGAGCAAATACAAGGCATTGATAAGCAAATACAAGGCATTGACTAGCAAATACAATGCATTGACTAGCAAATACAAGGCATTGACGAGCAAATAAAAGGCATTTATGAGCAAATACAAGGCATTGACTAGCAAATACAAGGCATTGACGAGCAAATACAAGCCATCAGCGAGCAAATACAAGGCATTGACTAGCAAAAACAAGGCATTGACAAGCAAATACAAGCATCAACGAGCAAATACAAGGCATTGACGAGCAAATACAAGGCATTGATGAGCAAATACAAGGCATTGATGAGCAAATACAAGGCATTGACTAGCAAACACAAGGCATCAACGAGCAAATACAAGGCATTGGCGAGCAAATACAAGGCATCGACGAGCAAATGCAAGGCATTGACTAGCAAATACAAGGCATTGAGGAGCAAATAGAAGGCATTGACGAGCAAATACAACGCATTCATGAGAAAATACAAGGCATTGACTAGCAAACACAAGGCATCAACGAGCAAATACAAGGCATTGGCGAGCAAATACAAGGCATCGACGAGCAAATGCAAGGCATTGACTAGCAAATACAAGGCATTGAGGAGCAAATAGAAGGCATTGACGAGCAAATACAACGCATTCATGAGAAAATACAAGGCATTGAGGAGAAAATACAAGGCATTGACTAGCAAATACAAGGCATCGACGAGCAAATACAAGTCATCGACGAGCAAATACAAGGCATCGACGAGCAAATACAAGGCATTCACGAGCAAATACAAGGCACCAACGAGCAAATACAAGGCATCAACGAGAAAATACAAGGCATTGACGAGCAAATACAAGGCATTGACGAGCAAATACAAGGCATTGACTAGCAAATACAATGCATCAACGACCAAATACAATGCATCAAGGAGCAAATACAAGGCATTGACTAGCAAATACAAGGCATTGACGAGCAAATACAAGGCACAACTAGCAAATACAAGGCATCGACGAGCAAATACAAGGCATCGACGAGCAAATACAAGGCATCGATGAGCAAATACAAGGCATCGATGAGCAAATACAAGGCATCGACGAGCAAATACAAGGCATCAACGAGCAAATACAAGGCATCAACAAGCAAATACAAGGATTAATTCAATTGACTAGCAAATACAAGGCATTGACTAGCAAATAAAAGGCACTGACTAGCAAATACTAGGCATTGACGAGCAAATACAACGTATTGATGAGCAAATACAAGGAATTGAGGAGAAAATACAAGGCATTGACTAGCAAATACAAGCATTGACGAGCAAATACAAAGCATCGACTAGCAGATACAAGGCATTGATTAGCAAATACAAGGTATCGACGAACAAATACAAGGCATCGACGAGCAAATACAAGGCATCGACGAGAAAATACAAGGCATTGATGAGCAAATACGAGGAATTGACTAGCAAATACAAGGCATTGACGAGCAAATACAAGGCATTCATGAGCAAATACAAGGCATTGACTAGCAAATACAAGGCATTGGCGAGCAAATACAAGGCATTGATGAGCAAATACAAGGCATTGACTAATAAATACAAAGCATTGACTACCAAATACAAGGCATTGATGAGCAAATACAAGGCATTGACTAGCAAATACAAGGCACTGACTCGCAAATACAAGGCATTGACGAGCAAATACAAGGCATTTACGAGCAAATACAAGGCATCAACGAGCAAATACAAGGCATCAACGAGCAAATACAAGGTATTGACTAGCAAATACAAGTCATTGACTAGCAAATGCAAGGCATTGACGAGCAAATACAAGGCATTGATGAGCAAATACAAGGCATTGGCAAGCAAATACAAGGCATTGACGAGCAAATACAAGGCATTGATGAGCAAATACAAGGCATTGACTAGCAAATACAAGGCATTGACGAGCAAATACAAGGCGTTGATGAGCAAATACAAGGCATTGATGAGCAAATACAAGGCATTGACTAGCAAATACAAGGCATTAACGAGCAAATACAAGGCATCAACGAGCAAATACAAGGCATCAACGAGCAAATACAACGCATTGACGAGCAAATACAAGGCATTGATGAGCAAATACAAGGCATTGACTAGCAAATACAAGGCATTGACGAGCAAATACAAGGCATTGACTAGCAAATACAATGCATTGACTAGCAAATACAAGGCATTGATGAGCAAATACAAGGCATTGACGAGCAAATACAAGGCATTGAATAGCAAATACAAGGCATTGAATAGCAAATACAAGGCATTGACTAGCAAATACAATGCATTGACTATCAAATACAAGGTATTGATATAGCTCACTGACGAGCAAACACAAGGCATCAACGAGCAAATACAAGGCATTGACGAGCAAATACAAGGCATCGACGAGCAAATACAAGGCATTGAGGAGCAAATACAAGGCATCGACGAGCAAATACAAGGCATCGACGAGCAAATACAAGGCATTGATGAGCAAATACAACGCATTGACTAGCAAATACAAGGCATCAACGAGCAAATACAAGGCATTGACGAGCAAATACAAGGCATCAACGAGCAAATACAAGGCATTGACGAGCAAATACAAGGCATTGACGAGCAAATACAAGGCATCAACGAGCAAATACAAGGCATTGACTAGCAAATACAAGTCATTGAATGGAAATACAAGGCATTGACGAGCAAATACAAGGTATTGATGAGCAAATACAAGGCATTGACTAGCAAATACAAGGCATTGATGAGCAAATACAAGGCATTGACTAGCAAATACAACGCATTGACGAGCAAATACAAGGCGTTAATGAGCAAATACAAGGCACTGATGAGCAAATACAAGGCATTGACTAGCAAATACAAGGCATTAACGAGCAAATACAAGTCATCAACGAGCAAATACAAGCATCAACGAGCAAATACAACGCATTGACGCGCAAATACAAGGCATTGATGAGCAAATACCAGGCATTGACTAGCAAATACAAGGCATTGACGAGCAAATACAAGGCATTGACGAGCAAATACAAGGCATTGACGAGCAAACACAAGGCATCAACGAGCAAATTCAAGGCATTGACGAGCAAATACAAGGCATCGACGAGCAAATACAAGGCATTAACGAGCAAATGCAATGCATTGACGAGCAAATACAAGGTATTGACGAGCAAATACAAGGCACTGACGAGCAAATACAAGGCATTGAATAGCAAATACAAGGCATCAACGAGCAAATACAAGGCACTGATGAGCAAATATAAGGCATTGATGAGCAAATACAAGGCATTGACTAGCAAATACAATGCATTGACTAGCAAATACAAGGCATTGACGAGCAAATACAAGGCATTGATGAGCAAATACAAGGCATTGACTAGCAAATACAAGGCATTGACGAGCAAATACAAGGCATTGATGAGCAAATACAAGGCATTGACTAGCAAATACAAGGCATTGACGAGCAAATACAAGGCGTTGATGAGCAAATACAAATCCATTACTAGCAAATACAAGGCATTGAATAGCAAATACAAGGCATTGACTAGCAAATACAATGCATTGACTACCAAATACAAGGCATTGATGAGCAAATACAAGGCATTGACTAGCAAATACAAGACACTGACTCGCAAATACAAGGCATTGGCGAGCAAATACAAGGCATTGACGAGCAAATACAAGGCATTGACGAGCAAATACAAGGTATCAACGAACAAATACAAGGCATTGACTAGCAAATACAAGTCATTGACTAGCAAATACAAGGCATTGACGAGCAAATACAAGGCATTGATGAGCAAATACAAGGCATTGACTAGCAAATACAAGGCATTGACGAGCAAATACAAGGCATTGAGGAGCAAATACAAGGCATTGACTAGCAAATACAATGCATTGACTACCAAATACAAGGCATTGATGAGCAAATACAAGGCATTGACTAGCAAATACAAGACACTGACTCGCAAATACAAGGCATTGGCGAGCAAATACAAGGCATTGACGAGCAAATACAAGGCATTGACGAGCAAATACAAGGTATCAACGAACAAATACAAGGCATTGACTAGCAAATACAAGTCATTGACTAGCAAATACAAGGCATTGACGAGCAAATACAAGGCATTGATGAGCAAATACAAGGCATTGACTAGCAAATACAAGGCATTGACGAGCAAATACAAGGCATTGATGAGCAAATACAAGGCATTGACTAGCAAATACAAGGCATTGACGAGCAAATACAAGGCGTTGATGAGCAAATACAAGGCATTGATGAGCAAATACAAGGCATTGACTAGCAAATACAAATCATTAACAAGCAAATACAAGGCATCAACGAGCAAATACAAGGCATCAACGAGCAAATACAACGCATTGACCAGCAAATACAAGTCATTGATGAGCAAATACAAGGCATTGACTAGCAAATACAAGGCATTGACGAGCAAATACCAGGCATTGACAAGCAAATACAAGGCATTGACGAGCAAACACAAGGCATCAACGAGCAAATACAAGGCATTGACGAGCAAATACAAGGCATCGACGAGCAAATACAAGGCATTAACGAGCAATACAATGCATTGACGTGCAAATACAAGGTATTAATTGACGAGCAAATACAAGGCACTGACGAGCAAATACAAGTCATTGAATAGCAAATACAAGGCATCAACGAGCAAATACAAGGCATTGATGAGCAAATACAAGGCATTGATGAGCAAATACAAGGCATTGACTAGCAAATACAATGCATTGACTAGCAAATACAAGGCATTGACGAGCAAATAAAAGGCATTGATGAGCAAATACAAGGCATTGACTAGCAAATACAAGGCATCGACGAGCAAATACAAGCCATCAGCGAGCAAATACAAGGCATTGACAAGCAAATACAAGGCATTGACTAGCAAATACAAGGCATCAACGAGCAAATACAAGGCATTGACGAGCAAATACAAGGCATTGAATAGCAAATACAAGGCATTGAATAGCAAATACAAGGCATTGACTAGCAAATACAAGGCATTGACGAGCAAATACAAGGTATCAACGAACAAATACAAGGCATTGACTAGCAAATACAAGTCATTGACTAGCAAATACAAGGCATTGACGAGCAAATACAAGGCATTGATGAGCAAATACAAGGCATTGACTAGCAAATACAAGGCATTGACGAGCAAATACAAGGCATTGATGAGCAAATACAAGGCATTGACTAGCAAATACAAGGCATTGACGAGCAAATACAAGGCGTTGATGAGCAAATACAAGGCATTGATGAGCAAATACAAGGCATTGACTAGCAAATACAAATCATTAACAAGCAAATACAAGGCATCAACGAGCAAATACAAGGCATCAACGAGCAAATACAACGCATTGACCAGCAAATACAAGTCATTGATGAGCAAATACAAGGCATTGACTAGCAAATACAAGGCATTGACGAGCAAGTACAAGGCATTGACGAGCAAATACAAGGCATTGACGAGCAAACACAAGGCATCAACGAGCAAATACAAGGCATTGACGAGCAAATACAAGGCATCGACGAGCAAATACAAGGCATTAACGAGCAATACAATGCATTGACGTGCAAATACAAGGTATTAATTGACGAGCAAATACAAGGCACTGACGAGCAAATACAAGTAATTGAATAGCAAATACAAGGCATCAACGAGCAAATACAAGGCATTGACTAGCAAATACAAGGCATTGACAAGCAAATACAAGGCATCAACGAGCAAATACAAGGCATTGACGAGCAAATACAAGGCATTGAATAGCAAATACAAGGCATTAAATAGCAAATACAAGGCATTGACTAGCAAATACAATGCATTGACTACCAAATACAAGGCATTGATGAGCAAATACAAGGCATTGACTAGCAAATACAAGGCATTGACTAGCAAATACAAGGCATTGATGAGCAAATACAAGGCATTGACTAAGGCATTGACTAGCAAATACAAGGCATTGACTAGCAAATACAAGGCATAAAGGAGCAAATACAAGGCATTGACTAGCAAATACAAGGCATAAAGGAGCAAATACAAGTCATTGAATAGCAAATACAAGGCATCAACGAGCAAATACAAGGCATTGATGAGCAAATACAAGGCATTGATGAGCATATACAAGGCATTGACTAGCAAACACAAGGCATCAACGAGCAAATACAAGGCATTGGCGAGCAAATACAAGGCATCGACGAGGAAATACAAGGCATTGACTAGCAAATACAAGGCATTGACTAGCAAATACAAGGCATCGACGAGCAAATACAAGGCATTGACGAGCAAATACAAGGCATTGACGAGCAAATACAAGGCATTGACGAGCAAATACAAGGCATTGACTAGCAAATACAATGCATCAACGACCAAATACAATGCATCAAGGAGCAAATACAAGGCATCGACGAGCAAATACAAGTCATCGACGAGCAAATACAAGGCACAACTAGCAAATACAAGGCATCGACGAGCAAATACAAGGCATCGACGAGCAAATACAAGGCATCGATGAGCAAATACAAGGCATCGATGAGCAAATACAAGGCATCGACGAGCAAATACAAGGCATCAACGAGCAAATACAAGGATTAATTGAATTGACTAGCAAATACAAGGCATTGACTAGCAAATAAAAGGCACTGACTAGCAAATACTAGGCATTGACGAGCAAATACAACGTATTGATGAGCAAATACAAGGAATTGAGGAGAAAATACAAGGCATTGACTAGCAAATACAAGCATTGACGAGCAAATACAAAGCATCGACTAGCAGATACAAGGCATTGATTAGCAAATACAAGGTATCGACGAACAAATACAAGGCATCGACCAGCAAATACAAGGCATCGACGAGCAAATACAAGGCATTGATGAGCAAATACGAGGAATTGACTAGCAAATACAAGGCATTGACGAGCAAATACAAGGCATTCATGAGCAAATACAAGGCATTGACTAGCAAATACAAGGCATTGGCGAGCAAATACAAGGCATTGATGAGCAAATACAAGGCATTGACTAATAAATACAAAGCATTGACTACCAAATACAAGGCATTGATGAGCAAATACAAGGCATTGACTAGCAAATACAAGGCACTGACTCGCAAATACAAGGCATTGACGAGCAAATACAAGGCATTTACGAGCAAATACAAGGCATCAACGAGCAAATACAAGGCATTGACGAGCAAATACAAGGAATTGATGAGCAAATACAAGGCATTGACTAGCAAATACAAGGCATTGACGAGCAAATACAAGGCGTTGATGAGCAAATACAAGGCATTGGCTAGCAAATACAAGGCATTGACGAGCAAATACAAGGCATTGATGAGCAAATACAAGGCATTGACTAGCAAATACAAGGCATTGACGAGCAAATACAAGGCATCAACGAGCAAATACAACGCATTGACGAGCAAATACAAGGCATTGATGAGCAAATACAAGGCATTGACTAGCAAATACAAGGCATTGACGAGCAAATACAAGGCATTGATGAGCAAATACAAGGCATTGACTAGCAAATACAAGGCATTGACGAGCAAATACAAGGCATCATTGACTAGCAAATACAATGCATTGACTACCAAATACAAGGCATTGATGAGCAAATACAAGGCATTGATGAGCAAATACAAGGCATTGATAAGCAAATACAAGGCATTGACTAGCAAATACAATGCATTGACTAGCAAATACAAGGCATTGACGAGCAAATACAAGGCATCGACAAGCAAATACAAGGCATTAACGAGCAAACGCAATGCATTGACGAGCAAATACAAGGTATTGACGAGCAAATACAAGGCACTGACGAGCAAATACAAGGCATTGAATAGCAAATACAAGGCATCAACGAGCAAATACAAGGCACTGATGAGCAAATATAAGGCATTGATGAGCAAATACAAGGCATTGACTAGCAAATACAATCCATTGACTAGCAAATACAAGGCATTGACGAGCAAATACAAGGCATTGATGAGCAAATACAAGGCATTGACTAGCAAATACAAGGCATTGACGAGCAAATACAAGGCATTGATGAGCAAATACAAGGCATTGACTAGCAAATACAAGGCATTGAATAGCAAATACAAGGCATTGACTAGCAAATACAATGCATTGACTACCAAATACAAGGCATTGATGAGCAAATACAAGGCATTGACTAGCAAATACAAGGCACTGACTCGCAAATACAAGGCATTGACGAGTAAATACAAGGCATTGACGAGCAAATACAAGGCATTGACGAGCAAATACAAGGTATCAACGAACAAATACAAGGCATTGACTAGCAAATACAAGTCATTGACTAGCAAATACAAGGCATTGACGAGCAAATACAAGGCATTGATGAGCAAATACAAGCATCAACGAGCAAATACAAGGCATTGACGAGCAAATACAAGGCATTGATGAGCAAATACAAGGCATTGACTAGCAAATACAAGGCATTGACGAGCAAATACAAGGCGTTGATGAGCAAATACAAGGCATTGATGAGCAAATACAAGGCATTGACTAGCAAATACAAGGCATTGACGAGCAAATTCAAGGCATTGACTAGCAAATACAATGCATTGACTACCAAATACAAGGCATTGATGAGCAAATACAAGGCATTGACTAACAAATACAAGGCACTGACTCGCAAATACAAGGCATTGACGAGCAAATACAAGGCATTGACGAGCAAATACAAGGCATTGACGAGCAAATACAAGGCATCAACGAGCAAATACAAGGCATTGACTAGCAAATACAAGTCATTGACTAGCAAATACAAGGCATCAACGAGCAAATACAAGGCATTGACGAGCAAATACAAGGCATTGAATAGCAAATACAAGGCATTGAATAGCAAATACAAGGCATTGACTAGCAAATTCAATGCATTGACTATCAAATACAAGGTATTGATATAGCTCACTGACGAGCAAACACAAGGCATCAACGAGCAAATACAAGGCATTGACGAGCAAATACAAGGCATCGACGAGCAAATACAAGGCATTGAGGAGCAAATACAAGGCATCGACGAGCAAATACAAGGCATCGACGAGCAAATACAAGGCATTGATGAGCAAATACAAGCCATTGACGAGCAAACACAAGGCATCAACGAGCAAATTCAAGGCATTGACGAGCAAATACAAGGCATCGACGAGCAAATAAGGCATTAACGAGCAAATGCAATGCATTGACGAGCAAATACAAGGTATTGACGAGCAAATACAAGGCACTGACGAGCAAATACAAGGCATTGAATAGAAAATACAAGGCATCAACGAGCAAATACAAGGCACTGATGAGCAAATATAAGGCATTGATGAGCAAATACAAGGCATTGACTAGCAAATACAATGCATTGACTAGCAAATACAAGGCATTGACGAGCAAATACAAGGCATTGATGAGCGAATACAAGGCATTGACTAGCAAATACAAGGCATCAACGAGCAAATACAAGGTATTGACTAGCAAATACAAGTCATTGACTAGCAAATGCAAGGCATTGACGAGCAAATACAAGGCATTGATGAGCAAATACAAGGCATTGGCAAGCAAATACAAGGCATTGACGAGCAAATACAAGGCATTGATGAGCAAATACAAGGCATTGACTAGCAAATACAAGGCATTGACGAGCAAATACAAGGCGTTGATAAGCAAATACAAGGCATTGATGAGCAAATACAAGACATTGACTAGCAAATACAAGGCATTAACGAGCAAATACAAGGCATCAACGAGCAAATACAAGGCATCAACGAGCAAATACAACGCATTGACGAGCAAATACAAGGCATTGATGAGCAAATACAAGGCATTGACTAGCAAATACAAGGCATTGACGAGCAAATACAAGGCATTGATGAGCAAATACAAGGCATTGACTAGCAAATACAAGGCATTGACGAGCAAATACAAGGCATCATTGACTAGCAAATACAATGCATTGACTACCAAATACAAGGCATTGATGAGCAAATACAATGCATTGACTAACAAATACAAGGCACTGACTCGCAAATACAAGCCATTGACGAGCAAACACAAGGCATCAACGAGCAAATTCAAGGCATTGACGAGCAAATACAAGGCATCGACGAGCAAATACAAGGCATTAACGAGCAAACGCAATGCATTGACGAGCAAATACAAGGTATTGACGAGCAAATACAAGGCACTGACGAGCAAATACAAGGCATTGAATAGCAAATACAAGGCATCAACGAGCAAATACAAGGCATTGATGAGCAAATACAAGGCATTGATGAGCAAATACAAGGCATTGACTAGCAAATACAATGCATTGACTAGCAAATACAAGGCATTGACGAGCAAATACAAGGCATTGATGAGCAAATACAAGGCATTGACTAGCAAATACAAGGCATTGACGAGCAAATACAAGGCATTGATGAGCAAATACAAGGCATTGACTAGCAAATACAAGGCATTGAATAGCAAATACAAGGCATTGACTAGCAAATACAATGCATTGACTACCAAATACAAGGCATTGATGAGCAAATACAAGGCATTGACTAGCAAATACAAGGCACTGACTCGCAAATACAAGGCATTGACGAGCAAATACAAGGCATTGACGAGCAAATACAAGGCATTGACGAGCAAATACAAGGTATCAACGAACAAATACAAGCATTGACTAGCAAATACAAGTCATTGACTAGCAAATACAAGGCATTGACGAGCAAATACAAGGCATTGATGAGCAAATACAAGCATCAACGAGCAAATACAAGGCATTGACGAGCAAATACAAGGCATTGATGAGCAAAATACAAGGCATTGACTAGCAAATACAAGGCATTGACGAGCAAATACAAGGCGTTGATGAGCAAATACAAGGCATTGATGAGCAAATACAAGGCATTGACTAGCAAATACAAGGCATTGACGAGCAAATACAAGGCATTGACTAGCAAATACAATGCATTGACTACCAAATACAAGGCATTGATGAGCAAATACAAGGCATTGACTAACAAATACAAGGCACTGACTCGCAAATACAAGGCATTGACGAGCAAATACAAGGCATTGACGAGCAAATACAAGGCATTGACGAGCAAATACAAGGCATCAACGAGCAAATACAAGGCATTGACTAGCAAATACAAGTCATTGACTAGCAAATACAAGGCATCAACGAGCAAATACAAGGCATTGACGAGCAAATACAAGGCATTGAATAGCAAATACAAGGCATTGAATAGCAAATACAAGGCATTGACTAGCAAATTCAATGCATTGACTATCAAATACAAGGTATTGATATAGCTCACTGACGAGCAAACACAAGGCATCAACGAGCAAATACAAGGCATTGACGAGCAAATACAAGGCATCGACGAGCAAATACAAGGCATTGAGGAGCAAATACAAGGCATCGACGAGCAAATACAAGGCATCGACGAGCAAATACAAGGCATTGATGAGCAAATACAACGCATTGACTAGCAAATACAAGGCATTGACGAGCAAATACAAGCCATTGACGAGCAAACACAAGGCATCAACGAGCAAATTCAAGGCATTGACGAGCAAATACAAGGCATCGACGAGCAAATAAGGCATTAACGAGCAAATGCAATGCATTGACGAGCAAATACAAGGTATTGACGAGCAAATACAAGGCACTGACGAGCAAATACAAGGCATTGAATAGCAAATACAAGGCATCAACGAGCAAATACAAGGCACTGATGAGCAAATATAAGGCATTGATGAGCAAATACAAGGCATTGACTAGCAAATACAATGCATTGACTAGCAAATACAAGGCATTGACGAGCAAATACAAGGCATTGATGAGCGAATACAAGGCATTGACTAGCAAATACAAGGCATTGACGAGCAAATACAAGGAATTGATGAGCAAATACAAGGCATTGACTAGCAAATACAAGGCATTGACGAGCAAATACAAGGCGTTGATGAGCAAATACAAATCCATTACTAGCAAATACAAGGCATTGAATAGCAAATACAAGGCATTGACTAGCAAATACAATGCATTGACTGCCAAATACAAGGCATTGATGAGCAAATACAAGGCATTGACTAGCAAATACAAGGCACTGACTCGCAAATACAAGGCATTGACGAGCAAATACAAGGCATTGACGAGCAAATACAAGGCATTGACGAGCAAATACAAGGTATCAACGAACAAATACAAGGCATTGACTAGCAAATACAAGTCATTGACTAGCAAATACAAGGCATTGACGAGCAAATACAAGGCATTGATGAGCAAATACAAGGCATTGACTACCAAATACAAGGCATTGACGAGCAAATACAAGGCATTGATGAGCAAATGCAAGGCATTGACTAGCAAATACAAGGCATTGACGAGCAAATACAAGGCGTTGACGAGCAAATACAAGGCATTGATGAGCAAATACAAGGCATTGACTAGCAAATACAAGGCATTAACGAGCAAATACAAGGCATCAACGAGCAAATACAACGCATCAACGAGCAAATACAACGCATTGACGAGCAAATACAAGGCATTGATGAGCAAATACAAGGCATTGACTAGCAAATACAAGGCATTGACGAGCAAATACAAGGCATTGACGAGCAAACACAAGGCATCAACGAGCAAATACAAGTAATTGAATAGCAAATACAAGGCATCAACGAGCAAATACAAGGCATTGATGAGCACATACAAGGCATTGACTAGCAAATACAAGGCATTGACGAGCAAATACAAGGCATTGACGAGCAAATACAAGGCATTGACTAGCAAATACAAGGCATTGACGAGCAAACACAAGCCATCAACGAGCAAATACAAGGCATTGATGAGCAAATACAAGGCATTGACTAGCAAATACAAGGCATTGACGAGCAAATACAAGGCATTGACGAGCAAATACAAGGCATTGACTAGCAAATACAAGGCATTGACGAGCAAACACAAGCCATCAACGAGCAAATACAAGGCATTGATGAGCAAATACAAGGCATTGACTAGCAAATACAAGGCATTGACGAGCAAATGCAATGCATTGACGAGCAAATACAACGTATTGACGAGCAAATACAAGGCACTGACGAGCAAATACAAGTAATTGAATAGCAAATACAAGGCATCAACGAGCAAATACAAGGCATTGATGAGCAAATACAAGGCATTGACGAGCAAACACAAGGCATCAACGAGCAAATACAAGGCATTGACGAGCAAATGCAATGCATTGACGAGCAAATATAAGGTATTGACGAGCAAATACAAGGCACTGACGAGCAAATACAAGTAATTGAAAGCAAATACAAGGCATCAACGAGCAAATACAAGGCATTGATGAGCAAATACAAGGCATTGATGAGCAAAAAAAAGGCATTGACTAGCAAATACAATGTATTGACTAGCAAATACAAGGCATTGATGAGCAAATACAAGGTATTGATGAGCAAATACAAGGCATTGACTAGCAAATACAAGGCATTGACGAGCAAATACAAGCCATCAGCGAGCAAATACAAGGCATTGAATAGCAAAAACAAGGCATTGACAAGCAAATACAAGGCATCAACGAGCAAATACAAGGCATTGACGAGCAAATACAAGGCATCGACGAGCAAATACAAGGCATTGATGAGCAAATACAAGGCATTGACTAGCAAATACAAGGCATTGACGAGCAAATACAAGGCGTTGATGAGCAAATACAAGGCATTGATGAGCAAATACAAGGCATTGACTAGCAAATACAAGGCATTAACGAGCAAATACAAGGCATCAACGAGCAAATACAAGGCATCAACGAGCAAATACAACGCATTGACGAGCAAATACAAGGCATTGATGAGCAAATACAAGGCATTGACTAGCAAATACAAGGCATTAACGAGCAAATACAAGGCATCAACGAGCAAATACAAGGCATCAACGAGCAAATACAACGCATTGACGAGCAAATACAAGGCATTGATGAGCAAATACAAGGCATTGACTAGCAAATACAAGGCATTGACGAGCAAATACAAGGCATTGACGAGCAAATACAAGGCATTGACGAGCAAACACAAGGCATCAACGAGCAAATACAAGTAATTGAATAGCAAATACAAGGCATCGACGAGCAAATACAAGGCATTGATGAGCACATACAAGGCATTGACTAGCAAATACAAGGCATTGACGAGCAAATACAAGGCATTGACGAGCAAATACAAGGCATTGACTAGCAAATACAAGGCATTGACGAGCAAACACAAGCCATCAACGAGCAAATACAAGGCATTGATGAGCAAATACAAGGCATTGACTAGCAAATACAAGGCATTGACGAGCAAATGCAATGCATTGACGAGCAAATACAAGGTATTGACGAGCAAATACAAGGCACTGACGAGCAAATACAAGTAATTGAATAGCAAATACAAGGCATCAACGAGCAAATACAAGGCATTGATGAGCAAACACAGGGCAAAATAGAAAATTTAAGTTCCCTTAAAGCTTCATTAAAAGGCAACTATTGAAGCATTTAAGTTGGCTTTAAGGTTCACTTAAATTTACAAAATAGACCTTTAGTTAACATTTAAGTATTGACTTAAAGATCATTGATGAACCATTTAGGTATAACCTTAAAGGCACATTATTTCCACTTAAATGAGATTTTAGTGAAACTTTAAGATAAACGTTAAATACCAGTTAAATTGACTTTTAAATATGCTTTAATGTACCATAAAGTTCCTTAAAGTTTAATTTAGCACAATTTAATATCAGCCTTAAATGTCACCCAAATAGAGATTTAAGTAAACTTTAGTGCACCATAAAGTTCATTAATTTTTAAAATTTATATTGATTATATATTCACTAATTTTTATATTTTGCAATGAAATGAAAGAAAATTACTTTGTTATCTGTCATTTATTGGTCCTTAATTATTTGTAGTTTGAAGCACTAATTATAATTTGTATGTCTATAATTCAATCACAGTGGCATGTACACAGTATTATATATATTAAATATTAATTAGAAACCATATACTGTATGATTCCTTATATCATCAATTGATCAATCAAGGCACACAACAATGAAATTACAAATAACATATTTATTACACAAATTAACTGCTACAACAATAGTTAAATACAGTTGAACCTTTCATACACGACCACCATTATTGTCTTGCAAGGTGGTCACTTAATTATGGAAGTGGTCACTTATAACAAGTACAACTTTGAATATGCTATGTTTGTTCAATGTTCATTTAAAATAATACAGCACTTAGGATGCCACAGCCCATTCAGGGAAATCATCAGGTTTTTGCCTTGTTGATGGTTGAAGAGCTTCACAACGTGGAAGAATTCTATCCTTGGCCCTCTTGGTGAGATGTTTCTTATAATTTTCATCCAACTCTCTCTTGTTTTTTTTAAAGCGGGTACTTTCCCAGGAAAGCCTCTTTACCTCATATCCTACAACTTTCCTTTGCCCATCAGCACCATTGGCTTCAATGTCACTCTCCTCACTTGACATGGCTTCATCCACCAAGACTTCAGCTACCCTAGCCAACTTCTTCACTGTCCATTTGACCTTCTCTAATGTTACAATTCTCCTGGCTAATTTCTATATAAAGATCAATAACATATAATTATATATAAAAATATAGATCAATAACAGATAATTACATATAATTATTATATATATATATATATATAATTATTATTATATATATATACTGTATATATATATATATATATATATATATATATATATATATATATATATATATATATATATATATATATATATATATATATATATATATATATATATATATATATATATATATATATATATATATACTGCCTGAAGATTCTTTTACAGATGAAACAAGTTGTAGCAGACCAGTTTTGAGGTAAGCGAAAATATATATATATATATATATATAATATACATATGTATATATATAGAGGTAATATTTGGCAACCACATGCTGAAAGGATTTATGGTGAAGGAAAATTTCGAGTGTTGGAATACATACATTTTACATTGGAATACATGTTGGAATACATACATACAGTGGTTTGATCGAGTGAAATGCCAAATATTACCTATAATATACCCAGAATCTTATCCCGGCATTACCACAATATATACAGAACTCGTGACTAGGCTCTCGGCAACGGCTTCCGTAGCTCAGTGGTCAGAGCACTGCACTGCACTAGCATCGCAGGGTCGCGGGTTCAATTCCAGCCGGAAGGCATGGAAGTTGCATTTTTCGCAACTGGTCCCGGTTTGGTCTTGTATTCCAACACTCGAAATTTTCCTTCACCATAAATCCTTTCAGCATGTATATATATATATATATATATATATATATATATATATATATATATATATATATATATATATATATATATATATATATATATATATATATATATATATATATATATATATATATATATATATATATATATATATATATATATATATATATATATATATATATATATATATATAACAAGTAATATTTGGCATTTCATTCGATTAAACTACATGTTCGAAGGATTTATGGCGAGGGAAAATTTCGAGTGTTGGAATATATACATTTTAAGACCAAACCGGGACCAGTTGCGAAAAAAATGCAACTTCAAGGCATTCCGGCTGGAATCGAACCCGCGACCCTGCGATGCTAGTGCACTGCTTTGACCACTAGCTGAGCTACGGAAGCCGTTGCCGACAGCCTAGTCACGAGTTCTGTATATATGGTGGTGGTAATGCCGGGATAATATTCTGGATATATTAGTATATTATTGGCATTTCACTCGATTAAATTAAGTGCCTATGAAATGAAAAAATCCAGTTTCCATAAATGTCTTTCCTTCGAAAGTAGATTTTGAATAATGACGAAATCTGTTTAATTTTTTTCTTCATCATTCAGCATTGTCTGGTTATAACTATAAGCATTTGAAATTTTAGTGTGATGACGTCACAAGGTGGACATGCTGTACTAGAGAAATATTAAAGTCTTTATATTTTGTGAAGCGTTTACACGAGAACTACAAAACTTAATACCATTTCAACTCCACAATAAGCCATTTTACTATATACTACCATTTTAAAATATACTACTTTTTGTGGTCACCATGGTAATAAACTAGGCTCCAGGTCCCTGAAAAGAGTAATGTTTCCATGGTAACTATACAAATATCAGTCGAAAGTCGATCACTTGAAGAACAACATTGCTGCCATCTTTCATCTTTGTGCAAGTCATACTTTATGAAATATCAACACTTTAATATTTCTCAGGTATATAGCGGATCCACCTTGTGACGTCATCACGCTAAAATTTCAAATGCTTATAACTAAACAACGGGGAATAATAAAGAAAAACAGTAAACAAATTTCGTCATTATTCAAAACCTACTTGCGAAGTGAACACATGGAATATCGATTTTTCATTTCATAGGCACCTTAAACCACATGTTCGAAGGATTTATGGCAAAGGAAAATTTCGAGTGTTGGAATATACTGCAGTATCGAAAAGTAGGCAGGCATGAACAATTATGTTGGACACAAAATGAACAAGATTGTCCAGCAATAATTAACACAAAAAGCCATAAGATTTAAAACATATTTATTACATTTACAGAAACCAAAATGTTAGTACAAAATATGTTTTAAAATTAGTAATTACATGGATTTTTTCATGTTATTTGACGCCTAAGTGTTCATTCTCATGGTAGAATTAGCCTGCGACGCAGACGTCCAAACGGGTTTGGACGTCTGCGTCGCAGGCTAGGTAGAATGTATGTATCAATTTTATTGCCAGCACATGACATGTTTCATATATTCAGAGGATAAACAATGAAATCATGTTTCGGCAACTACTGTGTAACTGTGGGTCATGTTACGGCAACTACTGTTGGGGTAACATACAGGGTTGACCATTAGGATACTGGTAATCTAGCTAGATCCAGAAAATTCTGGACAGGAATAATGGTGCTGATAGAATTTGGTGATAACTGCAGGACATATAGCAATTAAAGTTGTACACCATTCCATCACATGCATACAGGTATATGTGGGCAGAACAATGAAGTGTAAATGTATGAATGCTTAAAAGATTTTCTATTAGTACTATGAAATTTAGAGTAAAATTTTAACATACATCTCTCTTTCTGCCATTCTTCCTACATGTCTTCTTGTGTTCATCATACTTTGCTTCTCTCTTCTGTTTTTCCTTTTCACACAAAGAGAGGAAATACCTTTTCAGCACACCTGTAAAAAGAAATTTACAATTGAATTATAACAATTTTACTAATAATTAACCTTGTGATCTTTCATGGCATTATTACAGCTCATATGTCATCTTCATGGCTGTGATTCAATCATTAATTTTGCAAACCAGGGAACAATAAACAAGAATTGTGCTACTAGTAAACAATTGCATGTATGGCAGAACTAGCATGACAATTGTAAGCAAAAATGGTATATTTTAGATGGACCTTTTAGGTACACATACTGGAAAAGCAAATCATGGTAAAACCAACAGCAAATTGGGAATACTGTACATATATACATATATATAGATATACATATTACATATACATATACCTGTACAATGTACATATATACATATATATATTGTCAAATACATATATGGAAAAAGTGACTGCCCAACTGGGAATCGAACCCTGCTCTCCGAATCAACGTTTCGGCGCTCTGACCTTTGAGCTAATGAGACACGGTCAGAACAGTCAGTGATTTTTCCATATACATATTAAATTCGCCGCTTTCACTTAACACCAACAGGCAGACATTACCTCTCTCATTAGCTCAAAGTGCCGTTAAGTGAAAGCGGCGAAGTTAATACTTAATATGTATATGGAAAAATCACTGACTGTTCTAAAAATCACTGACTGTACTATATATATATATATATATATATATATATATATATATATATATATATATATATATATATAATATATATATTAAAGGATTTATGGTGAAGGAAAATTTCGAGTGTTGGAATACATACATTTTAGGACCAAGCTGGGACCAATTTCGAAAAATGCAACTTCAAGGCATTCCGGCTGGAATCGAACCCGCGACCCAGAACTACGGAAGCCGTTGCCAAGAGCCTAGTCACGAGTTCTGTATATGGTGGTGGTAATGCCGGGATAAGATTCTGGGTATATTATAGGTAATATTTGGCATTTCACTCGATCAAACTACATGTTGAAAGGATTTATGGTGAAGGAAAATTTCGAGTGTTGGCCGAATACATATATATTATATATATATATCCAGAATCTTATCCCGGCATTACCACCACTATATATACAGAACTCGTGACTAGGCTCTCGGCAACGGCTTCCGTCGCTTAGAGCACTGCACTAGCATCGCAGGGTCGAGGGTTCAATTCCAGCCGGAAGGCCTTGAAGTTGCATTTTTCGCAACTGGTCCCGGTTTGGTCTTAAAAATTAAATATATCAAAAGACTCAAAATTTTACTTTCACCATAAATCTTTAGAACATGTAGTTTAATTGAGTGAAATGCCAAATATTACCTGTAATATTTTATTTTATTTTACTTCGCCTTGATTATGTAGTTTATATAGTGAAATTTACATTTATACAGATCCTATATTACAAGACTTGTAAAACCGCAACAACAATCGCCAATTACTCAGAGAAGAACCAATGAAAAATCACACACGTGCTCGGCGAAACATTCACAATGTCAATACCACAAGTGCGAAGCACGAGTGGTACTATGAATGCCAAACACAAGTGTGACTCCTCATCAATTCCTCAAGAACAAGTGTTATTTCCTTTTAATACCCTTTCAATCAATTTTACGTGTTCCTAAATACCCCTAAATTTTACTACGAAGCGGAAAAATATACCCAGAATCTTATCCCGGCATTACCACCACTATATATACAGTACTTGTGACTAGGTTCTCGGCAACAGCTTCCGTAGCTCAGTGCTCTGCACTAGCATTGCAGGGTCGCGGGTTCAATTCCAACCGGAAGGCATTTTTCGCAACTGGTCCCGGTTTGGTCTTAAAATGTATATATTCCAACACTCGAAAATAATCTTTATATATATATAGGCTCCAAGGATATGAGGATAATACATACATTTTAAGACCAAACCGGGACCAGTTGCGAAAAATGAAACTTAGAGGCCTTCCGGCTGTAATTGAAACCCGCGACCCTGCGATGCCAGTGCAGTGCTCTGACCACTGAGCTACGGAAGCCGTTGCCGAGAGCATAGTCACGAGTTCTGTATATATGGTGGTAATGCCGGGATAAGATTCTGGGTATATTATAGGTAATATTTGGCATTTCACTCGATCAAACTACATGTTGAAAGGATTTATGGTGAAGAAAAATTTCGAGTGTTGGAATACATACATTTTAAGACCAAACCGGGACCAGTTGAAAAATGCAACTTCAAGGCCTTGCGGCTGTAATAGAACCCGCAACCCTGCGATGCTAGTGCAGTGCTCTGACCACTGAGCTATAATAGTCTTTAATGTTTATTTTTATATAGTTTTTATTGTAAAAATTTCTACCATAGTACTGTAAAACGCCAAGAACATTAGTGATTTGTGTGCTATAGAAATGTCTTTTATTATTATTATTTATTATTATGTAGTAAATACATGCCAATATATGCCAACATACTTTCTATAACAAGTCGACACCAAGGACTTTTTTCTTCACCGTGATATTGGCGGTGTAATTCATCGGTCACTGTCTCAATAACGTGCTTGTTGTTGAGCGAATTAACACTGCAAAACATAATTGTTAATTGCAAAGTAAGCACAGGTTGTCTCTTAGATTCCATATACTTTTATACGAACTTCTAAAGGCCAATCTACACGATACGATTTGTCGTATACGATTCTCATCTTGGTGTATGTGATCATGATGTGATCAAACTGTACACGCGTGTCAACATTCGTCAAGTACGACAATCGTATACAACAACGTATACGACAATCGTATAAACAACGTAATGGTGATAAAGAGTATCGTATAAACAACGTAATGGTGATAAAGAGTATTGACAAAGTCTGACAAAATATACTAGCTAACTGGACATAAAAAGGATAGTGTATTAGTACCTTTCAATCACGTTGAAACCGTTAAAATCGTCACGTTGGCAGAGTCCTTTGTATATCTGTTTCGTGGTTCTCTATTTTCATAAAACAAACAAATACGCGGTCAGAGACTAAGTACTAATATAAAAGCACAGTACTTCCCGCCAATTTTCAAATCATAAATAATATATCACAGAATTCGATCGTGAAAATTAACGGCTTTTATCACACTGAATTTTCTTAGGGAACAAATTTCGCCTCTAGAATCACAGCTAGAATCTAAAGTCTATCATTTGTTAGTACAACAAATACGAATTGAAATGAGAATATATAAAAATCGCAAATTGAATATAATCTATATGCGTTTACCAACGTACTCGACATTGTGGGGGCACACGAATCGTCTGCGCTTTCTTTCGTTTGGCTCTTCGCCCAGGAGGAGATCCACCACCACTACGAGTTGCCTCGTCTAACTTTCTCGCAAGGCTTTCGAACGCACTTTGGTTGTTCTCTATTTGCCTCTTCAGTTCTTCCCGGAGCAAATGGTTTTCCGCGGTTACATCTCGGTTGGAATGCGCCAGTTCCTCGAGAAGGACAAGCACTTGGTCTTGATTTCTCTCCACTAGGACCGGTTGAGCTTCGTCGGTAGAATTCCGCGCCATAATAATTAGTTACTTTACAGTTACTTGTGTGTATAAAAAGTTGGACTAACAGACTCGTCGTCGAATATAGCGCGGCTAAAGACACCAGAACCAGAAAGAAGGATTTACATTTGCCGCGTGACGTACAGCCCTCCCCAAGCACCCTTGCAGCAGGCACGGGCCAGGCTCTGGGAACGAGATTGCAGGCACGGCGGAAGCAAATCTGTATTGGGGGGCGTTGGGTACCAATCCTAAAATTGCCTGGTTAGTTATACAGTTACTCCATTTGATGAATATGCGAACAATTCGGAAGTACGAAAAACTCTCGGTTTGGTATTTTCCTGATCTAATTAAATGATTCCACATTAAAATTTTTAAACGGGCTAAAGCCCCACCCCCCCCCCCCCCCCGAGCCCCGGAGATATTACGGCGGGACGAAATTCCTGCACATTGTATTTCCGGCTTGAATCTCCCGCCAAAACCACTGATCTCTAGATCAAAACCTAATATTTTGATAATGGCAAGCAAGAATTGGTCACAGAAGAGGAACGTTGTTTGCAACGCCGATGGGATCGCTGTTACTAAGCTTAGTCAAGCTAATGCGCCTCAGTGGTGCTTATTGGCAGATCGTGCGAATGGCTTCTCGTTTGCTGACGATCGGCTATGCCAAAAGCAGCATCTCCGAAGCGAAGTCAACAATGTCATTGCCAAAGATACCAGAGACAGAGAGTCAAGGAGTCAGGAATCATTGCGAGCGAAAAGACGGCGAAGAAACAAAAAAAAGCGCTTAAAAAGAGTCGATTAGAAAGAAAAGCAAGATATTCTCGTATTCCAAACCAAATTATTGATGGACTTAAAGAAGAACTGCAGGATTTAACTCAAGAGAATAAGAACGAGAGAAAGCTTTCTGCAAATTGCTGGAAATTGTATAAAGATGAGAAGGCAAAGAAGCTAAAAGTGTACCGGTGAGTATTTTTGTTGTTATGAAATGTGAACAATGGATAAATGAAGACCTATAATTGCCTTGATGGGATGCCTAGTGCTATGATAATAAATATGATAAAATAATTTTAATTGTTAAGTATATTATTCTAAAGTATATATTCCTCTTCTCCAAAATTGTGAGGCTGTTTTCTATACATACATACATTTGCAGTAATATATACATACAGTAAAGAGGGAGGACTAAATGTTCCTTGGGACCTCTGTAGCTACAGTACTTGGACTACCAGCATCTGAAGACTGAAATATGGGTGGCACACATTAATAAACAAGTAATAAAGCATACAGTACAGTATATTATACAGCATGTGTGTACATATTCCACATTTTGGGCTCCCAGCAACATAATTTTAGCTCAACCGGGAAGAAGTCTACTGTACTCACTTTTGTCTCCTGGGCAAGTAGATTTGGCTGGAATAAAACTTGTTCTTCACCATTTCTGTAATCTTTGTCTCTTAGTTTTTAATTCAGGAAAGGACTTCCTGCAGACCACAATCAATTTGTGAGGGGTTCATTGGGGCCTGTAGTGCTGATCACAGGGACTTACATCCAACAGATGTTTTTCATATCCTTCATGGACCAATAATTTTAATTTTTTTCAGATCCCCAAAGAATATTGATAGAAGTAACTTGAAAGAAGCTGGTGACATTTCATCAAATATTCTTGGAAAGGGTGCATTTGGAACATGCCAAAAGATGACATACCGGGAACTTGTTGTGGCTGTCAAGAGATACCATGATCATGTTAAGGCCAGTTCAATTACATGGGAAGCAGGTGTTATTAATCTCTTTGATCATCCAGGTAAATGAAATTATAGTGAAATTCTGAAAAGGATCCTGGGTTTACAGTATATTAATGTGTTCAATTTTTTTGAACAAATTGAAGGCAATAATGGCAGCATCACCATACTGTACATACATAGGTAAGGTACACTGTGGTAGAGGTTATCGCTTCCAGCCTTCATCTGCAACTTAATAGCGTAGAGTCTGGCTGCTATTAATAGCTCAAAAAGCGGACAAACAAACCAAATTTGACTCAGAAATTATTACAAATGAGCTATTTTCTTTTGTTATGGCCGCAAGAATTATGGTTAAAAGTGGACAAACATCGATACTGACGTCATCTCGACGGAGCGCTATTGAGCACAGTAAACATAATTTACTAAAACACAAAACTTAAAATACTATACTGTATTTACCTGAACAAATTCATTTATTGTAGGATTACCAATGTTATTCGGCATCTGCTTGGAGAAGAAACCTTACCTGATGGTCACACAATTTCATGGAATTGATGAGAAATGTTTAACACTTCATAATGCTGGGGAAGTCACTTGTGGTATCAACAATAGGTGAGTGGACAAGGCTCTTTAGAGAGATAGGAGAAGCCCTTCTTTATGTCCATAACAAGGCAATGCTTCATAATGACATAAAAGGAGACAATGTTCTGCTGACAACACACGCTGCAGTTATACATCCCATTTTAATTGATTTTGGCAAGTGTCGTAGAGCCACAAATGCAAAAAGGTATAGGTTGACCTCAGAAGAACAAAGAAAGTATCACAAATATCATGGTCATATTGCTCCTGAGTTAATCAAAGGAACACATTGTCAGTCATTTGCGTCCGATATCTATTCATATGGTGTTCTCATTTCCAACATCTGTAAGGCTACATGCATCCTCACAGAAAATGAAAGAATGAAGCATGTGTATGAAGTATGTACATACAGAAAGCCTGAGGGCAGACCAACACTGGAAGTAATTTTAAGTAAATTGAAAGATTAAACATTTAAGATTTAAGAAAAGCCCTTAAACCTAGATTACAGGTACTATATAGTGCTAACTAGTATAACATTCAAATTCAATTTGGATATCTATCCAATTATGTACAAACAGTGAATAAAATTAATTTCTATTGATACATGTATTTCTTCATATTATAAGAGTTTTGTGGAGATTTTTAAGATTGTTCTCACTATTGCTTATGAGTTCAATTTCAAAAGTGGATACTGTAGGTATCATTCTACAATACACCCTAATTTTTCAGAGATGTCTTGATAATTGGTACAGATGGCTCAATGTTAATACAGTGAACTCCCTCTTAACAGACACCTCTACGGGCCCATTTATATTAAGGTAAGTTCAGTGGCGAAGCTGGCCATAGCAACTGGTCATGCTATGCTAATTTATAAGCATCTGCATATTTTGAAAACAATACATTCCTAACGGTCTGAATATATGTAAAACATTTAAAAAAAATTACATAGCATGACCAGTTGCTATGGCCAACTTCGCCACTGTGTGAGATCCAGGTCTATTATTATTATAAAGGTATATTATTTTCATGGTGTTGACATTGGACAGGTGAATAATTTGGTTTGCCAATAACAATAATGCACTGGCAGCCACAAGGCCTGATAAATATTTCCCCATATAAACACTTGGCCATGACAGGTACATGTACCTCAGCGTACTGGCATGAGGATTTTATATTCTCAGGCATGAGAACTTTATGCCAATTTTGTTGATGATAATTAATAGTATATACTTCATGGTAGTCCACATATAGTAATTGGTAACTTTTTAGTTGTTAATTTAGGGTTAAACCCTAATCCTAACCATAACGACTGAAGAGTTATGGGGCACTAGTATGTGTACTGTATGTGGAATACCATGAAGTATATACCATAATTATTATGGCACCTCCACATGTTTGTCTTGATACAGTACTATCAATCATTGAGGTGTTGAGTGCAGAACCCAACACCTTGATGGAGATACTGTAACATTTATAACCATTGCTACAGTAACCAAAAAAACAAGATACAGTATGGACTACCTGTACAGTACATTTAAGACTTGGCCCTGCCACCATAATTAGCCTTCAGGAGCAAAATCATAATAATGCTTTTCGGATAATATGAGATACTGCTATTCTGTCACTACCATCAAATTTAGAGAGTTTAGCACTTGCAAACTGGGAGTGAATTCTCTGGACTGGCATGAAAGAAGAAGGTCCACCATTCTGATACTCAGATGACCATAGCTGAACAGGATTGCCAATTCCATCTGCATCTTCATCTCTGTTGTACCACTTAACACAGGCAAATGTATGTAGAACACATTCCCCTCCAATGGTTAAAGAATGTGTGAAATAATAACTAACCAAACCTGGTGTTAGGGAAAATGTGGTCTTGTTGACTACACCAACATTAGCTGGCCACGAGGCAAGAATCATACTCGACCTTACTTGACGTGGTTCAATCCTTGAACCAAATGATGTTGTGCCAATCACTATTGATCCAAACTTGTGAATGAGTTGACTCATATCTTTTTCGGAGATAGCAATTTCAGGGTAGAGCAGCTTATACACTTCAAGCAGAAGTTTTTCATCGTCTGAATCCAAACCACACAATTTATAATTGGATGGGCAGAACACAGCAGACTGGTTGCTCCATACACTTCCTTCTGGCATTGGGGAGGTTACAGCTAGCCTATGGACTGCCCATCTGTCAGTCCATTTGGAATGCTCAAGCCAATCGGTGCTTTCTAATTGCTTAACTTCAGAACAAAGGTGAAAAAGTTCTTCTTTAAATAAGCTGGGGAGTCTGTTATCATCAAAAAAATGTGACATCTTAAATCTTCTCATCAGTTGCAATTCGATCGATCGCTTGTTTGTTGGGGTACTTCCTAGTATTCCATTATACCGTTCAAAACTGAAACACCAAAAACTTGCAACTGGCCCATGGTCTAAAACGACATCCTTTAAATGGCAGTGAAGGTGCATATTAGGTGTTATGGCTTCTTTCCCATGCAGTCTTTCCACTTCTTTACCAAATTTTGTGAATAACCCATTAGCAATCTCTACATCAGTTTGTGAAATAACTGCTTCACAAATGTGTTTGCAAGCAAGTACAAATATCTGCCAACATTTAAAGTGATCTTCTGGTAGAATATCTTTCAAACAAAACAAGGAATAAATGAGGGTCCAGTTCTTCCATTGTTCAGCAGTATAGCAACCACTGTTTGATGATATTTTAGTGGGGAGTCTGCCAATATTGCTTGGAACATCCATTAGTTTAATCCTTTCCTCAATTTTTCCTAGATCATGCTTTGAAAATACATTCTTGTTCCACAACTGGTACATGGTTTTGGCAGTCCCAAGGAATAGATTATGCATAGGGTCAATTGTGAAAAATCGAATTGCGTCAAAGTACTCTAGATCAAGTAGAATAGTATAGTGTGTTATGCCTGTTTCCTTGCAAAGTTTGTCCCGTTTTGACTGTATCTTAATCATATCAATTTTTTTGGCTAAGTGTCGATGTTGCAGATTAGTTCTTGGCTCCCAATTCTCTTTGTCGAAACCAGAATAATCCTTCTTCTCTCCAAACCCTCCTGGAAACAACTTTAGGCAACGGGAACACCCATAATGTGCTGCATGGCTTTTAAAACCTCCCAACTTTCTAATTGCAGGAATATCTGATGAACATGCTATCACAGCTGCCCTAAACGTTACAGGGAATCTACAGATGGCAGAAGCCAACTTCATGCCTTTCCACAAGCATTGCAACTCCTTTATGGCAGGTTCAAGAAATGCATTCAAACTTTTTGGTTCTTTGTCTAGTGATGGAACAATACCAACCACAATTACGTTTTCCCATTTGAAGCGTTCAGCTCTTGGCAAATTCAGAAAGACAAGGTAAAAAACTCCAACAGAATAATCACTTCTTCGCTTCATGGGTTGAAAGAAGTCGAAGTTCAGCATCAATCCATAATTACGGGGTGCTTGTAGGAAGTCTTTTCCATTGCAAGTTAAAAAATCTTTCCAGAGCTGTCCATCATAAATATCAGCCATTTTGTTTTCCGTCATTGATCTGCTTCTCCATTCTTCACACTTTTCCACAAATTCTTTTTTTTTAAGCAATCGTTCCAACGAGTTTATGATGCTATTATAACAATAGTACTTGATGGGATAGAAACAACTCTTCCCATTCTTCAATTGGACTCTATAAACAATTGATGCATTGCAGGTAACCTTTTTCCCTCTACAGTATTTGAAGCCTGAACAAACTTTTCCAACTGGTCTATTGTTAAAAGTTGTTACACATTCATTGTAGTTGTATAGTTTATGACACTTTGGACAAACAACATACTTGTCAAAGTCATCTTTGTCAAAATGTAAAAACTGTCTGAGCATGTAAATTGAGCCAGGAAAGACTGCTATAATTTGGGAAATAGTGTCATTAGGAATATGCACTCCCAATAGCTTAAGCCAAGCAGACAGGAAGCGTAGAAGCCATGCCATTCCATTTTCACTGATATGACACGACAGTTGCCATACCAGAAGAAAATAAACAAGCCAAAACACAAGACTGTTTACCATGTTGCGAGATATATTTGCTGGTTGTTCAGGAAGAGGTGGTGGTGATTCTGCATTTAAATCTTGTTGTAAATCATCTGGAACAACATCGTTCCAAATCTCTTCATTATCCTCATCATCAGTTGATGACAATTCTGCTTCACACTCTGAGGAATCAGCCTCTGCTTCACTTTCAATATCCCAACCAGATTCGTTTTGACTTGCAACACTAACAGAACCACTGCCACATAAATCCTAGTTACACAAAATGACAAAATGTTATTATTTATATACAATGTAAAATAACAATTATAATCTCATTAAAAAGATTACTTTCCACGTTTACACTCTGAAAATGAGGAGCCAAATATTGAATTCATTTTGGAAATCGTTATGCATACTGGTAAGAAATCTTGTTTCTCCACTTTTAGTGGAAGCATACAGTACTTATAATTGCTGGTAGACCAAGGTGAAGGTATTATTTCGAATATTGGCCAGAGTGAAGGCCCTCATTGGAGTAAGAGCTTTTGCATTTCCAATAACACCTTCACTTTACATTATCATGATATTGAATCTGACAATCTGGTGTCAGTCTGAGGAGTCCCCAATATTTTATTTTACCACAAGCAAGGGATATTTAATCATCTTTGCATGTACATGACTGTTTTCTATGTATTACAATAATTAACCTGATAATGGTACTGACAAGTAAATAACATAACTCACCAAATCATGCTCATCAGAAACGTCAGCACACGAATCTTCATTAAATTTCTGACAAATATCTATTTAAAATGATACAATTAATAAATTTAAAATGAATATCATTGAATCACAACAATTAATTGCCATATTGAGGAAGATTGAGCTGTCTTAATTATTATCAAGACGCGCTGCAGCGCGTTATAGAAATAATGTTTGAAATGATAAGAATCGATTGTTAAACTTACCCAAACTAGCAACACTATCGCTGTCCGAGTCAGTCTCTGGAGCGGTGCGTGTGTATCCAATTATGCTGGAAAGATTATTTTGAGCATTCCTCTTCCTTTTATGCCGTTCGAAAGCCGACCTCGTAACCAGTTGGTCACAATGATCACACATAATCAAGCCCTTCGATTCCGCCATACAGTACCTCGATCTTATTACACCACAACAGATGAAAACGACTGTCAGCCTTGAGTTAATACGAAAGTATTGCTTCGCTGATTTGAGGTTGCTTGGTTACGTTGACGTCTTACCTAACAGATTTCCGGTTACGGAAATCAATTTGCGCAAATTATGTCACGAAGAGGTTTAAGGAGATTTCAGCGATACTGAAATGTATATTAAATTCTTGTTTAACTTTCTAGGGATTTATTGTGTAACTTAAAAGTTATTATATTCATATATCGCATTTAATTAAACTTTACGGCGAATACTAAAGCCCCTTAAAGATTGTGCCACTTAAAGGTCATCTAAATGTAACTTAAAACAACAATTAATGTTTAAGAGATTTCAGGTCAACTTAAATGCGCCTTAAAGTTTGTCGATTAAATTTAAGGGGATTTAAGTATCAATTAAAATAACTTAAATTTAAAATTTCGCCCTGTGAAATACAAGGCATTGACGAGCAAACACAAGGCATCAACGAGCAAATACAAGGCATTGACGAGCAAATGCAATGCATTGACGAGCAAATACAAGGTATTGACGAGCAAATACAAGGCACTGACAAGCAAATACAAGTAATTGAAAGCAAATACAAGGCATCAACGAGCAAATACAAGGCATTGATGAGCAAATACAAGGCATTGATGAGCAAAAAAAAGGCATTGACTAGCAAATACAATGTATTGACTAGCAAATAAAAGGCATTGATGAGCAAATACAAGGTATTGATGAGCAAATACAAGGCATTGACTAGCAAATACAAGGCATTGACGAGCAAATACAAGCCATCAGCGAGCAAATACAAGGCATTGAATAGCAAAAACAAGGCATTGACAAGCAAATACAAGGCATCAACGAGCAAATACAAGGCATTGACGAGCAAATACAAGGCATCGACGAGCAAATACAAGGCATTGATGAGCAAATACAAGGCATTGACTAGCAAATACAAGGCATTGACGAGCAAATACAAGGCGTTGATGAGCAAATACAAGGCATTGATGAGCAAATACAAGGCATTGACTAGCAAATACAAGGCATTAACGAGCAAATACAAGGCATCAACGAGCAAATACAAGGCATCAACGAGCAAATACAACGCATTGACGAGCAAATACAAGGCATTGATGAGCAAATACAAGGCATTGACTAGCAAATACAAGGCATTAACGAGCAAATACAAGACATCAACGAGCAAATACAAGGCATCAACGAGCAAATACAACGCATTGACGAGCAAATACAAGGCATTGATGAGCAAATACAAGGCATTGCTAGCAAATACAAGGCATTGACGAGCAAATACAAGGCATTGACGAGCAAATACAAGGCATTGACGAGCAAACACAAGGCATCAACGAGCAAATACAAGGCATTGACGAGCAAATACGAGGCATCGACGAGCAAATACAAGGCATTAACGAGCAAATTCAATGCATTAACGAGCAAATACAAGGTATTGACGAGCAAATACAAGGCACTGACGAGCAAATACAAGTAATTGAATAGCAAATACAAGGCATCAACGAGCAAATACAAGGCATTGATGAGCAAATACAAGGCATCAACGAGCAAATACAAGGCATTGTCGAGCAAATACAAGGCATCGACGAGCAAATACAAGGCATTGATGAGCAAATACAAGGCATTGACTAGCAAATACAAGGCATTAACGAGCAAATACAAGGCATCAACGAGCAAATACAAGGCATCAACGAGCAAATACAACGCATTGACGAGCAAATACAAGGCATTGATGAGCAAATACAAGGCATTGACTAGCAAATACAAGGCATTGACGAGCAAATACAAGGCATTGACGAGCAAATAGAAGGCATTGACGAGCAAACACAAGGCATCAACGAGCAAATACAAGGCATTGACGAGCAAATGCAATGCATTGACGAGGAAATACAAGGTATTGACGAGCAAATACAAGGCACTGACGAGCAAATACAAGTAATTGAATAGCAAATACAAGGCATCAACCAGCAAATACAAGGCATTGATGAGCAAATACAAGGCATTGATGAGCAAAAAAAGGCATTGACTAGCAAATACAATGTATTGACTAGCAAATACAAGGCATTGATGAGCAAATACAAGGTATTGATGAGCAAATACAAGGCATTGACTAGCAAATACAAGGCATTGACGAGCAAATACAAGCCATCAGCGAGCAAATACAAGGCATTGAATAGCAAAAACAAGGCATTGACAAGCAAATACAAGGCATCAACGAGCAAATACAAGGCATTGACGAGCAAATACAAGGCATCGACGAGCAAATACAAGGCATTGATGAGCAAATACAAGGCATTGACTAGCAAATACAAGGCATTAACGAGCAAATACAAGGCATCAACGAGCAAATACAAGGCATCAACGAGCAAATACAACGCATTGACGAGCAAATACAAGGCATTGATGAGCAAATATAAGGCATTGACTAGCAAATACAAGGCATTGACGAGCAAATACAAGGCATTGACGAGCAAATACAAGGCATTGACGAGCAAACACAAGGCATCAACGAGCAAATACAAGGCATTGACGAGCAAATGCAATGCATTGACGAGCAAATACAAGGTATTGACGAGCAAATACAAGGCACTGACGAGCAAATACAAGTAATTCAATAGCAAATACAAGGCATCAACGAGCAAATACAAGGCATCAACGAGCAAATACAAGGCATCAACGAGCAAATACAAGGCATTGATGAGCAAATACAAGGCATTGATGAGCAAAAAAAAGGCATTGACTAGCAAATACAATGTATTGACTAGCAAATACAAGGCATTGATGAGCAAATACAAGGTATTGATGAGCAAATACAAGGCATTGACTAGCAAATACAAGGCATTGACGAGCAAATACAAGCCATCAGCGAGCAAATACAAGGCATTGACTAGCAAAAACAAGGCATTGACTAGCAAAAACAAGGCATTGACAAGCAAATACAAGGCATTGACGAGCAAATGCAAGGCGTTGATGAGCAAATACAAGGCATTGATGAGCAAATACAAGGCATTGACTAGCAAATACAAGGCATTAACGAGCAAATACAAGGCATCAACGAGCAAATACAAGGCATCAACGAGCAAATACAACGCATTGACGAGCAAATACAAGGCATTGATGAGCAAATACAAGGCATTGACTAGCAAATACAAGGCATTGACAAGCAAATACAAGGCATTGACGAGCAAATACAAGGCATTGACGAGCAAATACAAGGCATTGATGAGCAAATACAAGGCATTGACTAGCAAATACAAGGCATTGACGAGCAAATACAAGGCGTTGATGAGCAAATACAAGGCATTGATGAGCAAACACAAGGCATTGACTAGCAAATACAAGGCATTAACGAGCAAATACAAGGCATCAACGAGCAAATACAAGGCATCAACGAGCAAATACAACGCATTGACGAGCAAATACAAGGCATTGATGAGCAAATACAAGGCATTGACTAGCAAATACAAGGCATTGACGAGCAAATACAAGGCATTGACGAGCAAATACAAGGCATTGACGAGCAAACACAAGCCATCAACGAGCAAATACAAGGCATTGACGAGCAAATACAATGCATTGACGAGCAAATACAAGGTATTGACGAGCAAATACAATGCATTGACGAGCAAATACAAGGTATTGAAGAGCAAATACAAGGCACTGACGAACAAATACAAGTAATTGAATAGCAAATACAAGGCATCAACGAGCAAATACAAGCCATTGATGAGCACATACAAGGCATTGACTAGCAAATACAAGGCATTGACGAGCAAATACAAGGCATTGACGAGCAAATACAAGGCATTGACTAGCAAATACAAGGCATTGACGAGCAAACACAAGCCATCAACGAGCAAATACAAGGCATTGATGAGCAAATACAAGGCATTGACTAGCAAATACAAGGCATTGACGAGCAAATGCAATGCATTGACGAGCAAATACAAGGTATTGACGAGCAAATACAAGGCACTGACGAGCAAATACAAGTAATTGAATAGCAAATACAAGGCATCAACGAGCAAATACAAGGCATTGACGAGCAAATACAATGCATTGACGAGCAAATACAAGGTATTGACGAGCAAATACAATGCATTGACGAGCAAATACAAGGTATTGACGAGCAAATACAAGGCACTGACGAACAAATACAAGTAATTGAATAGCAAATACAAGGCATGAACGAGCAAATACAAGGCATTGATGAGCACATACAAGGCATTGACTAGCAAATACAAGGCATTGACGAGCAAATACAAGGCATTGACGAGCAAATACAAGGCATTGACTAGCAAATACAAGGCATTGACGAGCAAACACAAGCCATCAACGAGCAAATACAAGGCATTGATGAGCAAATACAAGGCATTGACTAGCAAATACAAGGCATTGACGAGCAAATGCAATGCATTGACGAGCAAATACAAGGTATTGACGAGCAAGTACAAGGCACTGACGAGCAAATACAAGTAATTGAATAGCAAATACAAGGCATCAACGAGCAAATACAAGGCATTGATGAGCAAATACAAGGCATTGACGAGCAAATACAAGGCATCAACGAGCAAATACAAGGCATTGACGAGCAAATGCAATGCATTGACGAGCAAATACAAGGTATTGACGAGCAAATACAAGGCACTGACGAGCAAATACAAGTAATTGAAAGCAAATACAAGGCATCAACGAGCAAATACAAGGCATTGATGAGCAAATACAAGGCATTGATGAGCAAAAAAAAGGCATTAACTAGCAAATACAATGTATTGACTAGCAAATACAAGGCATTGATGAGCAAATACAAGGTATTGATGAGCAAATACAAGGCATTGACTAGCAAATACAAGGCATTGACGAGCAAATACAAGCCATCAGCGAGCAAATACAAGGCATTGAATAGCAAAAACAAGGCATTGACAAGCAAATACAAGGCATCAACGAGCAAATACAAGGCATTGACGAGCAAATACAAGGCATCGACGAGCAAATACAAGGCATTGATGAGCAAATACAAGGCATTGACTAGCAAATACAAGGCATTGACGAGCAAATACAAGGCCTTGATGAGCAAATACAAGGCATTGATGAGCAAATACAAGGCATTTACTAGCAAATACAAGGCATTAACGAGCAAATACAAGGCATCAACGAGCAAATACAAGGCATCAACGAGCAAATACAACGCATTGACGAGCAAATACAAGGCATTGACGAGCAAATACAATGCATTGACGAGCAAATACAAGGTATTGACGAGCAAATACAATGCATTGACGAGCAAATACAAGGTATTGACGAGCAAATACAAGGCACTGACGAGCAAATACAAGTAATTGAATAGCAAATACAAGGCATCAACGAGCAAATACAAGGCATTGATGAGCACATACAAGGCATTCACTAGCAAATACAAGGCATTGACAAGCAAATACAAGGCATTGACGAGCAAATACAAGGCATCGACTAGCAAATACAAGGCATTGACGAGCAAACACAAGCCGTCGACGAGCAAATACAAGGCATTGACGACCAAATGCAATGCATTGACGAGCAAATACAAGGTATTGACGAGCAAATACAAGGCACTGACGAGCAAATACAAGTAATTGAAAGCTAATACAAGGCATCAACGAGCAAATACAAGGCATTGATGAGCAAATACAAGGCATTGATGAGCAAAAAAAAGGCATTGACTAGCAAATACAATGTATTGACTACCAAATACAAGGCATTGATGAGCAAATACAAGGTATTGATGAGCAAATACAAGGCATTGACTAGCAAATACAAGGCATTGACGAGCAAATACAAGCCATCAGCGAGCAAATACAAGGCATTGAATAGCAAAAACAAGGCATTGACAAGCAAATACAAGGCATCAACGAGCAAATACAAGGCATTGACGAGCAAATACAAGGCAAGGCATCGACGAGCAAATACAAGGCATTGATGAGCAAATACAAGGCATTGACTAGCAAATACAAGGAATTGACGAGCAAATACAAGGCGCTGATGAGCAAATACAAGGCATTGATGAGCAAATACAAGGCATTGACTAGCAAATAAAAGCATTAACGAGCAAATACAAGGCATCAACGAGCAAATACAAGGCATCAACGAGCAAATACAACGCATTGACGAGCAAATACAAGGCATTGATGAGCAAATACAAGGCATTGACTAGCAAATACAAGGCATTAACGAGCAAATACAAGGCATCAACGAGCAAATACAAGGCATCAACGAGCAAATACAACGCATTGACGAGCAAATACAAAGCATTGATGAGCAAATACAAGGCATTGCTAGCAAATACAAGGCATTGACGAGCAAATACAAGGCATTGACGAGCAAATACAAGGCATTGACGAGCAAACACAAGGCATCAACGAGCAAATACAAGGCATTGACGAGCAAATACAAGGCATCGACGAGCAAATACAAGGCATTAACGAGCAAATACAATGCATTAACGAGCAAATACAAGGTATTGACGAGCAAATACAAGTAATTGAATAGCAAATACAAGGCATCAACGAGCAAATACAAGGCATTGATGAGCAAATAAAAGGCATTGATGAGCAAATACAAGGCATTGACTAGCAAATACAATGCATTGACTAGCAAATACAAGGCATTGACGAGCAAATACAAGGCATTGATGAGCAAATACAAGGCATTGACTAGCAAATACAAGGCATTGACGAGCAAATACAAGCCATCAGCGAGCAAATACAAGGCATTGACTAGCAAAAACAAGGCATTGACAAGCAAATACAAGGCATCAACGAGCAAATACAAGGCATTGACGAGCAAATACAAGGCATTGAATAGCAAATACAAGGCATTAAATAGCAAATAGAAGGCATTGACTAGCAAATACAATGCATTGACTACCAAATACAAGGCATTGATGAGCAAATACAAGGCATTGACTAGCAAATACAAGGCACGGACTCGCAAATACAAGGCATTGATGAGCAAATACAAGGCATTGACTAAGGCATTGACTAGCCAATACAAGGCATTGACTAGCAAATACAAGGCATAAAGGAGCAAATACAAGGTATTGACGAGCAAATACAAGGTATTGACGAGCAAATACAAGGCACTGACGAGCAAATACAAGTAATTGAAAGCAAATACAAGGCATCAACGAGCAAATACAAGGCATTGATGAGCAAATACAAGGCATTGATGAGCAAAAAAAAGGCATTGACTAGCAAATACAATGTATTGACTAGCAAATACAAGGCATTGATGAGCAAATACAAGGTATTGATGAGCAAATACAAGGCATTGACTAGCAAATACAAGGCATTGACGAGCAAATACAAGCCATCAGCGAGCAAATTACAAGGCATTGAATAGCAAAAACAAGGCATTGACAAGCAAATACAAGGCATCAACGAGCAAATACAAGGCATTGACGAGCAAATACAAGGCATCGACGAGCAAATACAAGGCATTGATGAGCAAATACAAGGCATTGACTATCAAATACAAGGCATTGACGAGCAAATACAAGGCGTTGATGAGCAAATACAAGGCATTGATGAGCAAATACAAGGCATTGACTAGCAAATACAAGGCATTAACGAGCAAATACAAGGCATCAACGAGCAAATACAAGGCATCAACGAGCAAATACAACGCATTGACGAGCAAATACAAGGCATTGACGAGCAAATACAATGCATTGACGAGCAAATACAAGGTATTGACGAGCAAATACAATGCATTGACGAGCAAATACAAGGTATTGACGAGCAAATACAAGGCACTGACGAGCAAATACAAGTAATTGAATAGCAAATACAAGGCATCAACGAGCAAATACAAGGCATTGATGAGCAAATACAAGGCATTGACGAGCAAACACAAGGCATCAACGAGCAAATACAAGGCATTGACGAGCAAATGCAATGCATTGACGAGCAAATACAAGGTATTGACGAGCAAATACAAGGCACTGACGAGCAAATACAAGTAATTGAAAGCAACTACAAGGCATCAACGAGCAAATACAAGGCATTGATGAGCAAATACAAGGCATTGATGAGCAAAAAAAAGGCATTGACTAGCAAATACAATGTATTGACTAGCAAATACAAGGCATTGATGAGCAAATACAAGGCATTGAATAGCAAAAACAAGGCATTGACAAGCAAATACAAGGCATTGACAAGCAAATACAAGGCATCAACGAGCAAATACAAGGCATTGACGAGCAAATACAAGGCATCGACGAGCAAATACAAGGCATTGATGAGCAAATACAAGGCACTGACTAGCAAATACAAGGCATTGACGAGCAAATACAAGGCGTTGATGAGCAAATACAAGGCATTGATGAGCAAATACAAGGCATTGACTAGCAAATACAAGGCATTAACGAGCAAATACAAGGCATCAACGAGCAAATACAAGGCATCAACGAGCAAATACAACGCATTGACGAGCAAATACAAGGCATTGATGAGCAAATACAAGGCATTGACTAGCAAATACAAGGCATTAACGAGCAAATACAAGGCATCAACGAGCAAATACAAGGCATCAACGAGCAAATACAACGCATTGACGAGCAAATACAAGGCATTGATGAGCAAATACAAGGCATTGACTAGCAAATACAAGGCATTGACGAGCAAATACAAGGCATTGACGAGCAAATACAAGGCATTGACGAGCAAACACAAGGCATCAACGAGCAAATACAAGTAATTGAATAGCAAATACAAGGCATCAACGAGCAAATACAAGGCATTGATGAGCACATACAAGGCATTGACTAGCAAATACAAGGCATTGACGAGCAAATACAAGGCATTGACGAGCAAATACAAGGCATTGACTAGCAAATACAAGGCATTGACGAGCAAACACAAGCCATCAACGAGCAAATACAAGGCATTGATGAGCAAATACAAGGCATTAACTAGCAAATACAAGGCATTGACGAGCAAGTGCAATGCATTGACGAGCAAATACAAGGTATTGACGAGCAAATACAAGGCACTGACGAGCAAATACAAGTAATTGAATAGCAAATACAAGGCATCAACGAGCAAATACAAGGCATTGATGAGCAAATACAAGGCATTGACGAGCAAACACAAGGCATCAACGAGCAAATGCAAGGCATTGACGAGCAAATGCAATGCATTGACGAGCAAATACAAGGTATTGACGAGCAAATACAAGGCACTGACGAGCAAATACAAGTAATTGAAAGCAAATACAAGGCATCAACGAGCAAATACAAGGCATTGATGAGCAAATACAAGGCATTGATGAGCAAAAAAAAGGCATTGACTAGCAAATACAATGTATTGACTAGCAAATACAAGGCATTGATGAGCAAATACAAGGTATTGATGAGCAAATACAAGACATTGACTAGCAAATACAAGGCATTGACGAGCAAATACAAGCCATCAGCGAGCAAATACAAGGCATTGAATAGCAAAAACAAGGCATTGACAAGCAAATACAAGGCATCAACGAGCAAATACAAGGCATTGACGAGCAAATACAAGGCATCGACGAGCAAATACAAGGCATTGATGAGCAAATACAAGGCATTGACTAGCAAATACAAGGAATTGACGAGCAAATACAAGGCGTTGATGAGCAAATACAAGGCATTGATGAGCAAATACAAGGCATTGACTAGCAAATACAAGGCATTAACGAGCAAATACAAGGCATCAACGAGCAAATACAAGGCATCAACGAGCAAATACAACGCATTGACGAGCAAATACAAGGCATTGATGAGCAAATACAAGTCATTGACTAGCAAATACAAGGCATTAACGAGCAAATACAAGGCATCAACGAGCAAATACAAGGCATCAACGAGCAAATACAACGCATTGACGAGCAAATACAAGGCATTGATGAGCAAATACAAGGCATTGCTAGCAAATACAAGGCATTGACGAGCAAACACAAGGCATTGACGAGCAAATACAAGGCATTGACGAGCAAACACAAGGCATCAACGAGCAAATACAAGGCATTGACGAGCAAATACAAGGCATCGACGAGCAAATACAAGGCATTAACTCTTTCATTACGGCTGAAAAACATCAAAAACTGAACGACCACGTTGTTCTATTGATATCTCTTGAAATAACCATAACTGTTGCGAAAGCTATACATTTTCTGGAAGCCCAATAAACCGGCTTTTACTTGTTCTTTTAAATTTCCCGAACAAAACATATTATGTTAATATAAATTAGCATTAATATCATAAATCAGGTTGAAAAATTTAATTAAAAGGCCATCTTGCACGCCCGCATAGCATCTTGAAAACTCAAAATGCCACCAATCGCAGAGTTGTTTATGAAATCAAATCAAACTTGGCGTGTGAGTGGATTTCATGTTCCTGGCGCTTGTCGAATTTCAATTTTTAATCTTGCGTTACCGTGTGGCGTGTTTTTCGATTGACGACTTTGCGGGTCATCAACGACCCATTTTAACTGCGCCCGTAGGGAAAGAGTTAACGAGCAAATACAATACATTAACGAGCAAATACAAGGTATTGACGAGCAAATACAAGGCACTGACGAGCAAATACAAGTAATTGAATAGCAAATACAAGGCATCAACGAGCAAATACAAGGCATTGATGAGCAAATACAAGGCATTGATGAGCAAATACAAGGCATTGACTAGAAAATACAATGCATTGACTAGCAAATACAAGGCATTGACGAGCAAATACAAGGCATTGATGAGCAAATACAAGGCATTGACTAGCAAATACAAGGCATTGACGAGCAAATACAAGCCATCAGCGAGCAAATACAAGGCATTGACTAGCAAAAACAAGGCATTGACAAGCAAATACAAGGCATCAACGAGCAAATACAAGGCATTGACGAGCAAATACAAGGCATTGAATAGCAAATACAAGGCATTAAATAGCAAATAGAAGGCATTGACTAGCAAATACAATGCATTGACTACCAAATACAAGGCATTGATGAGCAAATACAAGGCATTGACTAGCAAATACAAGGCACTGACTCGCAAATACAAGGCATTGATGAGCAAATACAAGGCATTGACTAAGGCATTGACTAGCCAATACAAGGCATTGACTAGCAAATACAAGGCATAAAGGAGCAAATACAAGGTATTGACGAGCAAATACAAGGTATTGACGAGCAAATACAAGGCACTGACGAGCAAATACAAGTAATTGAAAGCAAATACAAGGCATCAACGAGCAAATACAAGGCATTGATGAGCAAATACAAGGCATTGATGAGCAAAAAAAAGGCATTGACTAGCAAATACAATGTATTGACTAGCAAATACAAGGCATTGATGAGCAAATACAAGGTATTAATGAGCAAATACAAGGCATTGACTAGCAAATACAAGGCATTGACGAGCAAATACAAGCCATCAGCGAGCAAATACAAGGCATTGAATAGCAAAAACAAGGCATTGACAAGCAAATACAAGGCATCAACGAGCAAATACAAGGCATTGACGAGCAAATACAAGGCATCGACGAGCAAATACAAGGCATTGATGAGCAAATACAAGGCATTGACTAGCAAATACAAGGCATTGACGAGCAAATACAAGGCGTTGATGAGCAAATACAAGGCATTGATGAGCAAATACAAGGCATTGACTAGCAAATACAAGGCATTAACGAGCAAATACAAGGCATCAACGAGCAAATACAAGGCATCAACGAGCAAATACAACGCATTGACGAGCAAATACAAGGCATTGACGAGCAAATACAATGCATTGACGAGCAAATACAAGGTATTGACGAGCATATACAATGCATTGACGAGCAAATACAAGGTATTGACGAGCAAATACAAGGCACTGACGAGCAAATACAAGTAATTGAATAGCAAATACAAGGCATCAACGAGCAAATACAAGGCATTAGCAAATACAAGGCATTGATGAGCACATACAAGGCATTGACGAGCAAATACAAGGCATTGACGAGCAAATACAAGGCATTGACTAGCAAATACAAGGCATTGACGAGCAAACACAAGCCATCAACGAGCAAATACAAGGCATTGATGAGCAAATACAAGGCATTGACTAGCAAATACAAGGCATTGACGAGCAAATGCAATGCATTGACGAGCAAATACAAGGTATTGACGAGCAAATACAAGGCACTGACGAGCAAATACAAGTAATTGAATAGCAAATACAAGGCATCAACGAGCAAATACAAGGCATTGATGAGCAAATACAAGGCATTGACGAGCAAACACAAGGCATCAACGAGCAAATACAAGGCATTGACGAGCAAATGCAATGCATTGACGAGCAAATACAAGGTATTGACGAGCAAATACAAGGCACTGACGAGCAAATACAAGTAATTGAAAGCAAATACAAGGCATCAACGAGCAAATACAAGGCATTGACGAGCAAATACAAGGCATAAAAATACAAACGAGCAAATACAAGGCATTGATGAGCAAATACATATTGATGAGCATACAAGCAGAGCAAATACAAGGCATTGACGAGCAAATACAAGGTATTGACGAGCAAATACAAGGCATTGACGAGCAAATACAAGGCATTGAAGCAAATACAAGGCATTGACGAGCAAATACAAGGCATTGACGAGCAAATACAAGGCATTGACGAGCAAATAAAGGCAAGCATCAAATACAACAAGGCATTGACGAGTAGCAAAATACAAGGCATTGACGAGCAAATACAAGGCATTGACGAGCAAATACAAGGCATTGACGAGCAAATACAAGGCATTGACGAGCAAATACAAGGCATTGACGAGCAAATACAAGCATTGATGATGAGCAAATACAAGGCATTGACTAGCAAATACAAGGCATTGACGAGCAAATACAAGGCATTGACGAGCAAATACAAGGTATTGACGAGCAAATACAAGGCACTGACGAGCAAATACAAGGCATTTGACGAGCAAATACAAGCAAATGAGCAAATACAAGGCATGCAAATACAAGGCATCAACGAGCAAATACAAGGCATCAACGGCAAATACAAGGCATTGACGAGCAAATACAAGGCATTGACGAGCAAATACAAGGCATTGACGAGCAAATACAAGGCATTGGACGAGCAAAATACAAGCATTGACGAGCAAATACAAGGCAATGACGAGCAAAGACAACGAGCATACAAGTACGAGCAAATACAAGGCAAGCAGAGCAAATACAAGGCATTGATGAGCAAATACAAGGCATTGATGCAATACAAGGCATTCTAGCAAATACAAGGCATTGACGAGCAAATACAAGGCATCAACGAGCAAACTACAAATACAACGCATTGACGAGCAAATACAAGGCATTGACAGAGAGCAAATACAAGGCATTGACTAGCAAATACAAGGCATTTAGCAAATACAGGCATTGACGAGCAAATACAAATACGAGCAAATACAAGGCATCAACGAGCAAATACAAGGCATCAACGAGCAAATACAACGCATTGACGAGCAAATACAAGGCATTGATGAGCAATACAAGGCATATGAGCAAATACAAGGCATGAGCAAATACGAGCAAATACAAGGCATTGACGAGCAAATACAAGGCATTGACGAGCAAATACAAGCATTGACGAGCAAATACAAGGCATACAACGAGCAAACACAATTGAATAGCAAATACAAGGCATCAACGAGCAAATACAAGGCAACAGCAAATACAAGGTACATTTACTAGCAAATACAAGGCATTGACGAGCAAATACAAGGCATTGACGAGCAAATACAAGGCATTGACTAGCAAATACAAGGCATTGACGAGCAAACACAAGCCATCAACGAGCAAATACAAGGCATTGATGAGCAAATACAAGGCATTGACTAGCAAATACAAGTAATTGAATAGCAAATACAAGGCATCAACGAGCAAATACAAGGCATTGATGAGCAAATACAAGGCATTGACGAGCAAACACAAGGCATCAACGAGCAAATACAAGGCATTGACGAGCAAATGCAATGCATTGACGAGCAAATACAAGGTATTGACGAGCAAATACAAGGCACTGACGAGCAAATACAAGTAATTGAAAGCAAATACAAGGCATCAACGAGCAAATACAAGGCATTGATGAGCAAATACAAGGCATTGATGAGCAAAAAAGGCATTGACTAGCAAATACAATGTATTGGCTAGCAAATACAAGGCATTGATGAGCAAATACAAGGTATTGATGAGCAAATACAAGGCATTGACTAGCAAATACAAGGCATTGACGAGCAAATACAAGCCATCAGCGAGCAAATACAAGGCATTGAATAGCAAAAACAAGGCATTGACAAGCAAATACAAGGCATCAACGAGCAAATACAAGGCATTGACGAGCAAATACAAGGCATCGACGAGCAAATACAAGGCATTGATGAGCAAATACAAGGCATTGACTAGCAAATACAAGGCATTGACGAGCAAATACAAGGCGTTGATGAGCAAATACAAGGCATTGATGAGCAAATACAAGGCATTGACTAGCAAATACAAGGCATTAACGAGCAAATACAAGGCATCAACGAGCAAATACAAGGCATCAACGAGCAAATACAACGCATTGACGAGCAAATACAAGGCATTGATGAGCAAATACAAGGCATTGACTAGCAAATACAAGGCATTGACGAGCAAATACAAGGCATTAACGAGCAAATACAAGGCATTGACGAGCAAACACAAGGCATCAACGAGCAAACACAAGTAATTGAATAGCAAATACAAGGCATCAACGAGCAAATACAAGGCATTGATACAAGGCATTTACTAGCAAATACAAGGCATTAACGAGCAAATACAAGGCATCAACGAGCAAATACAAGGCATCAACGAGCAAATACAACGCATTGACGAGCAAATACAAGGCATTGATGAGCAAATACAAGGCATTGACTAGCAAATACAAGGCATTGACGAGCAAATACAAGGCATTAACGAGCAAATACAAGGCATTGACGAGCAAACACAAGGCATCAACGAGCAAACACAAGTAATTGAATAGCAAATACAAGGCATCAACGAGCAAATACAAGGCATTGATACAAGGCATTGACTAGCAAATACAAGGCATTGACGAGCAAACACAAGCCATCAACGAGCAAATACAAGGCATTGATGAGCAAATACAAGGCATTGACTAGCAAATACAAGTAATTGAATAGCAAATACAAGGCATCAACGAGCAAATACAAGGCATTGATGAGCAAATACAAGGCATTGACGAGCAAACACAAGGCATCAACGAGCAAATACAAGGCATTGACGAGCAAATGCAATGCATTGACGAGCAAATACAAGGTATTGACGAGCAAATACAAGGCACTGACGAGCAAATACAAGTAATTGAAAGCAAATACAAGGCATCAACGAGCAAATACAAGGCATTGATGAGCAAATACAAGGCATTGATGAGCAAAAAAAAGGCATTGACTAGCAAATACAATGTATTGGCTAGCAAATACAAGGCATTGATGAGCAAATACAAGGTATTGATGAGCAAATACAAGGCATTGACTAGCAAATACAAGGCATTGACGAGCAAATACAAGCCATCAGCGAGCAAATACAAGGCATTGAATAGCAAAAACAAGGCATTGACAAGCAAATACAAGGCATCAACGAGCAAATACAAGGCATTGACGAGCAAATACAAGGCATCGACGAGCAAATACAAGGCATTGATGAGCAAATACAAGGCATTGACTAGCAAATACAAGGCATTGACGATCAAATACAAGGCGTTGATGAGCAAATACAAGGCATTGATGAGCAAATACAAGGCATTGACTAGCAAATACAAGGCATTAACGAGCAAATACAAGGCATCAACGAGCAAATACAAGGCATCAACGAGCAAATACAACGCATTGACGAGCAAATACAAGGCATTGATGAGCAAATACAAGGCATTGACTAGCAAATACAAGGCATTAACGAGCAAATACAAGGCATCAACGAGCAAATACAAGGCATCAACGAGCAAATACAACGCATTGACGAGCAAATACAAGGCATTGATGAGCAAATACAAGGCATTGACTAGCAAATACAAGGCATTGACGAGCAAATACAAGGCATTCACGAGCAAATACAAGGCATTCACGAGCAAACACAAGGCATCAACGAGCAAATACAAGTAATTGAATAGCAAATACAAGGCATCAACGAGCAAATACAAGGCATTGATGAGCACATACAAGGCATTGACTAGCAAATACAAGGCATTGACGAGCAAATACAAGGCATTGACGAGCAAATACAAGGCATTGACTAGCAAATACAAGGCATTGACGAGCAAACACAAGCCATCAACGAGCAAATACAAGGCATTGATGAGCAAATACAAGGCATTGACTAGCAAATACAAGGCATTGACGAGCAAATGCAATGCATTGACGAGCAAATACAAGGTATTGACGAGCAAATACAAGGCACTGACGAGCAAATACAAGTAATTGAATAGCAAATACAAGGCATCAACGAGCAAATACAAGGCATTGATGAGCAAATACAAGGCATTGACGAGCAAACACAAGGCATCAACGAGCAAATACAAGGCATTGACGAGCAAATGCAATGCATTGACGAGCAAATACAAGGTATTGACGAGCAAATACAAGGCACTGACGAGCAAATACAAGTAATTGAAAGCAAATACAAGGCATCAACGAGCAAATACAAGGCATTGATGAGCAAATACAAGGCATTGATGAGCAAAAAAAAGGCATTGACTAGCAAATACAATGTATTGGCTAGCAAATACAAGGCATTGATGAGCAAATACAAGGTATTGATGAGCAAATACAAGGCATTGACTAGCAAATACAAGGCATTGACGAGCAAATACAAGCCATCAGCGAGCAAATACAAGGCATTGAATAGCAAAAACAAGGCATTGACAAGCAAATACAAGGCATCAACGAGCAAATACAAGGCATCGACGAGCAAATACAAGGCATTGATGAGCAAATACAAGGCATTGACTAGCAAATACAAGGAATTGACGAGCAAATACAAGGCGTTGATGAGCAAATACAAGGCATTCATGAGCAAATACAAGGCATTGAATAGCAAATACAAGGCATTAACGAGCAAATACAAGGCATCAACGAGCAAATACAAGGCATCAACGAGCAAATACAACGCATTGACGAGCAAATACAAGGTGTTGATGAGCAAATACAAGGCATTAACGAGCAAATACAAGGCATCAACGAGCAAATACAAGGCATCAACGAGCAAATACAACGCATTGACGAGCAAATACAAGGCATTGATGAGCAAATACAAGGCATTGCTAGCAAATACAAGGCATTGACGAGCAAATACAAGGCATTGACGAGCAAATACAAGGCATTGACGAGCAAACACAAGGCATCAACGAGCAAATACAAGGCATTGACGAGCAAATACAAGGCATCGACGAGCAAATACAAGGCATTAACGAGCAAATACAATGCATTAACGAGCAAATACAAGGTATTAACGAGCAAATACAAGGCACTGACGAGCAAATACAAGTAATTGAATAGCAAAAACAAGGCATCAACGAGCAAATACAAGGCATTGATGAGCAAATACAAGGCATTGATGAGCAAATACAAGGCATTGACGAGCAAATACAAGGCATTGACGAGCAAATACAAGGCATTGACTAGCAAATACAAGGCATTGACGAGCAAACACAAGCCATCAACCAGCAAATTCAAGGCATTGATGAGCAAATACAAGGCATTGACTAGCAAATACAAGGCATTGACGAGCAAATGCAATGCATTGACGAGCAAATACAAGGTATTGACGAGCAAATACAAGGCACTGACGAGCAAATACAAGTAATTGAATAGCAAATACAAGGCATCAACGAGCAAATACAAGGCATTGATGAGCAAATACAAGGCATTGACGAGCAAACACAAGGCATCAACGAGCAAATACAAGTTGTTGATGAGCAAATACAAGGCATTGATGAGCAAATACAAGGCATTGACTAGCAAATACAAGGCATTAACGAGCAAATACAAGGCATCAACGAGCAAATACAAGGCATCAACGAGCAAATACAACGCATTGACGAGCAAATACAAGGCATTGACGAGCAAATACAATGCATTGACGAGCAAATACAAGGTATTGACGAGCATATACAATGCATTGACGAGCAAATACAAGGTATTGACGAGAAAATACAAGGCACTGACGAGCAAATACAAGTAATTGAATAGCAAATACAAGGCATCAACGAGCAAATACAAGGCATTGATGAGCATATACAAGGCATTGACGAGCAAATACAAGGCATTGACGAGCAAATACAAGGCATTGACAAGCAAATACAAGGCATTGACGAGCAAACACAAGCCATCAACGAGCAAATACAAGGCATTGATGAGCAAATACAAGGCATTGACTAGCAAATACAAGGCATTGACGAGCAAATGCAATGCATTGACGAGCAAATACAAGGTATTGACGAGCAAATACAAGGCACTGACGAGCAAATACAAGTAATTGAATAGCAAATACAAGGCATCAACGAGCAAATACAAGGCATTGATGAGCAAATACAAGGCATTGACGAGCAAACACAAGGCATCAACGAGCAAATACAAGGCATTGACGAGCAAATGCAATGCATTGACGAGCAAATACAAGGTATTGACGAGCAAATACAAGGCACTGACGAGCAAATACAAGTAATTGAAAGCAAATACAAGGCATCAACGAGCAAATACAAGGCATTGATGAGCAAATACAAGGCATTGATGAGCAAAAAAGGCATTGACTAGCAAATACAATGTATTGACTAGCAAATACAAGGCATTGATGAGCAAATACAAGGTATTGATGAGCAAATACAAGGCATTGACTAGCAAATACAAGGCATTGACGAGCAAATACAAGCCATCAGCGAGCAAATAAAAGGCATTGAATAGCAAAAACAAGGCATTGACAAGCAAATACAAGGCATCAACGAGCAAATACAAGGCATTGACGAGCAAATACAAGGCATCGACGAGCAAATACAAGGCATTGATGAGCAAATACAAGGCATTGACTAGCAAATACAAGGCATTGACGAGCAAATACAAGGCGTTGATGAGCAAATACAAGGCATTGATGAGCAAATACAAGGCATTGACTAGCAAATACAAGGCATTAACGAGCAAATACAAGGCATCAACGAGCAAATACAAGGCATCAACGAGCAAATACAACGCATTGACGAGCAAATACAAGGCATTGATGAGCAAATACAAGGCATTGACTAGCAAATACAAGGCATTAACGAGCAAATACAAGGCATCAACGAGCAAATACAAGGCATCAACGAGCAAATACAACGCATTGACGAGCAAATACAAGGCATTGATGAGCAAATACAAGGCATTGACTAGCAAATACAAGGCATTGACGAGCAAATACAAGGCATTAACGAGCAAATACAAGGCATTGACGAGCAAACACAAGGCATCAACGAGCAAATACAAGTAATTGAATAGCAAATACAAGGCATCAACGAGCAAATACAAGGCATTGATGAGCACATACAAGGCATTTACTAGCAAATACAAGGCATTGACGAGCAAATACAAGGCATTGACGAGCAAATACAAGGCATTGACTAGCAAATACAAGGCATTGACGAGCAAACACAAGCCATCAACGAGCAAATACAAGGCATTGATGAGCAAATACAAGGCATTGACTAGCAAATACAAGGCATTGACGAGCAAATGCAATGCATTGACGAGCAAATACAAGGTATTGACGAGCAAATACAAGGCACTGACGAGCAAATACAAGTAATTGAATAGCAAATACAAGGCATCAACGAGCAAATACAAGGCATTGATGAGCAAATACAAGGCATTGACGAGCAAACACAAGGCATCAACGAGCAAATACAAGGCATTGACGAGCAAATGCAATGCATTGACGAGCAAATACAAGGTATTGACGAGCAAATACAAGGCACTGACGAGCAAATACAAGTAATTGAAAGCAAATACAAGGCATCAACGAGCAAATACAAGGCATTGATGAGCAAATACAAGGCATTGATGAGCAAAAAAAAGGCATTGACTAGCAAATACAATGTATTGGCTACCAAATACAAGGCATTGATGAGCAAATACAAGGTATTGATGAGCAAATACAAGGCATTGACTAGCAAATACAAGGCATTGACGAGCAAATACAAGCCATCAGCGAGCAAATACAAGGCATTGAATAGCAAAAACAAGGCATTGACAAGCAAATACAAGGCATCAACGAGCAAATACAAGGCATTGACGAGCAAATACAAGGCATCGACGAGCAAATACAAGGCATTGATGAGCAAATACAAGGCATTGACTAGCAAATACAAGGCATTGACGAGCAAATACAAGGCGTTGATGAGCAAATACAAGGCATTGATGAGCAAATACAAGGCATTGACTAGCAAATACAAGGCATTAACGAGCAAATACAAGGCATCAACGAGCAAATACAAGGCATCAACGAGCAAATACAACGCATTGACGAGCAAATACAAGGCATTGATGAGCAAATACAAGGCATTGACTAGCAAATACAAGGCATTAACGAGCAAATACAAGGCATCAACGAGCAAATACAAGGCATCAACGAGCAAATACAACGCATTGACGAGCAAATACAAGGCATTGATGAGCAAATACAAGGCATTGACTAGCAAATACAAGGCATTGACGAGCAAATACAAGGCATTCACGAGCAAATACAAGGCATTGACGAGCAAACACAAGGCATCAACGAGCAAATACAAGTAATTGAATAGCAAATACAAGGCATCAACGAGCAAATACAAGGCATTGATGAGCACATACAAGGCATTGACTAGCAAATACAAGGCATTGACGAGCAAATACAAGGCATTGACGAGCAAATACAAGGCATTGACTAGCAAATACAAGGCATTGACGAGCAAACACAAGCCATCAACGAGCAAATACAAGGCATTGATGAGCAAATACAAGGCATTGACTAGCAAATACAAGGCATTGACGAGCAAATGCAATGCATTGACGAGCAAATACAAGGTATTGACGAGCAAATACAAGGCACTGACGAGCAAATACAAGTAATTGAATAGCAAATACAAGGCATCAACGAGCAAATACAAGGCATTGATGAGCAAATACAAGGCATTGACGAGCAAACACAAGGCATCAACGAGCAAATACAAGGCATTGACGAGCAAATGCAATGCATTGACGAGCAAATACAAGGTATTGACGAGCAAATACAAGGCACTGACGAGCAAATACAAGTAATTGAAAGCAAATACAAGGCATCAACGAGCAAATACAAGGCATTGATGAGCAAATACAAGGCATTGATGAGCAAAAAAAGGCATTGACTAGCAAATACAATGTATTGGGTAGCAAATACAAGGCATTGATGAGCAAATACAAGGTATTGATGAGCAAATACAACGCATTGACGAGCAAATACAAGGCATTGATGAGCAAATACAAGGCATTGCTAGCAAATACAAGGCATTGACGAGCAAATACAAGGCATTGACGAGCAAATACAAGGCATTGACGAGCAAACACAAGGCATCAACGAGCAAATACAAGGCATTGACGAGCAAATACAAGGCATCGACGAGCAAATACAAGGCATTAACGAGCAAATACAATGCATTAACGAGCAAATACAAGGTATTGACGAGCAAATACAAGGCACTGACGAGCAAATACAAGTAATTGAATAGCAAATACAAGGCATCAACGAGCAAATACAAGGCATTGATGAGCAAATACAAGGCATTGATGAGCAAATACAAGGCATTGACGAGCAAATACAAGGCATTGACGAGCAAATACAAGGCATTGACTAGCAAATACAAGGCATTGACGAGCAAACACAAGCCATCAACCAGCAAATACAAGGCATTGATGAGCAAATACAAGGCATTGACTAGCAAATACAAGGCATTGACGAGCAAATGCAATGCATTGACGAGCAAATACAAGGTATTGACGAGCAAATACAAGGCACTGACGAGCAAATACAAGTAATTGAATAGCAAATACAAGGCATCAACGAGCAAATACAAGGCATTGATGAGCAAATACAAGGCATTGACGAGCAAACACAAGGCATCAACGAGCAAATACAAGGCGTTGATGAGCAAATACAAGGCATTGATGAGCAAATACAAGGCATTGACTAGCAAATACAAGGCATTAACGAGCAAATACAAGGCATCAACGAGCAAATACAAGGCATCAACGAGCAAATACAACGCATTGACGAGCAAATACAAGGCATTGACGAGCAAATACAATGCATTGACGAGCAAATACAAGGTATTGACGAGCATATACAATGCATTGACGAGCAAATACAAGGTATTGACGAGCAAATACAAGGCACTGACGAGCAAATACAAGTAATTGAATAGCAAATACAAGGCATCAACGAGCAAATACAAGGCATTGATGAGCATATACAAGGCATTGACGAGCAAATACAAGGCATTGACGAGCAAATACAAGGCATTGACTAGCAAATACAAGGCATTGACGAGCAAACACAAGCCATCAACGAGCAAATACAAGGCATTGATGAGCAAATACAAGGCATTGACTAGCAAATACAAGGCATTGACGAGCAAATGCAAGGCATTGACGAGCAAATGCAATGCATTGACGAGCAAATACAAGGTATTGACGAGCAAATACAAGGCACTGACGAGCAAATACAAGTAATTGAATAGCAAATACACACGTCGGGCTGGAGAATGCCAAAAAAAGGCCATATGCTTGTCAAGGAAAAATATTCAAAATGGCGGCCAAAATTTCAAAATGGCTGCCAATGGGCGGAGCTAGTTTTGCATGGATAATTAGCGAAATGGGGGTGACTAGGTTTGAGAGGTGATAGTTGAGTATAATTCAAAATTTTCTTTGGCATCCTAGCTACCCCTATTTATCCTACAAGTGTACAAAAAGCTAATGGCGGGAAGTTGAGAATGAGAAATGGCAGCGATGTTGGCTATGTTCTTGTTGCTGCCCGATGGAGATAAATTGATAATATAACCAGTTTAGGGGCATTATCAAACAATCGAAAACCATAGAATTCACCAACTGTGGTTCAAGTTTGATTAAAAAATATTTGATGTTGCCCGAACGCTCTCAGCTAGCCATGTTTTGCCTTGAATGATGTCTTCTAATAAAGCTGTATCATGGAAGCGGTTTCCCATTGGCGAACTGTCACAAAAGCGAAAACGTTTGAAAGAGGATTACTTGGAAGCCGATGCCAAACGCGTAACGTTGCAGAACGAATTGAGATGTGTTAAAAAAGACATAAATAAAGTCTCGAAAAGGGTGAGGACAAATTATATAACATAATTTTATAGTACAAATTAATTTGATAAATGCATAGATATTTGACAATGATGTACTGTGGGCCATTCCATTTAATATTCCCCTATTGATGATAATTTCTGGCCGGTTATTAAGCCAGTCTGGAAGCTTTGATCTTTGCATTTTTCTGAGAGACGAAGGGGAAAATTTTCACATTTCTGAGGGGAGTTTGTGTCAGCACTTTGACCTTTTCTTCTTAGGGGTAAGGATTTTGATGATCATCAACCATCATGATGTCGTCCATAGGGAGATATAGGCTGGGTGACCCTTGCTACAAGGTTATCGTGGCACAGCTGTTACCTTAGATTTGATATTGTGTTTGCACACTCTATTTTATGATTAATAGCTGCCAGCCTGCCACTGTAACCCTAGGCCTATAGGGTTCTGGTTACCCTGTCATCAAGCACTTTTTTTGATATTGGTATTCAGTATTTTTTTTCAATACTGCAAAAGCCCATTAACACGAGTATTATCATAATTAAATTATTAGATTGATCGTGACAAGGAAAAGTTAGCTGAATTGAATGCAAGTGAGCAGTTGTTTTCTGAAAACCGACAAGACTTGAACCAAACAAGACTTGAACCAAAGACATTTGCAGGATTTTCGAAACGGAAGCAAACAATTAGACAGATGGCACCATCAAAACTATGCCTGGAGAACTCTGAGAAGTTATCCACTGATATACCAGTCAGGTCAGCCCAGAGAAGACGTAAAGAAACCATAGCTGCTGCCAAAAGTATTCATGGAGATAGTGATCAAGGTGATGATTAATATAATGATTAAGGTCCACTCCTTGATAAGCATTGTACATAAAGTCACTGTTAGTTTTGGTAATTAATGCTTGCAGACACCATGTAGCCTTTTCCCAATTCTATTAAAATTCTCTTAAAATCTGTACTCATTTGATTTTGTTGAGGCAGCAAAGCTGCCCTTGATGGTTTGTGGGTAACTTTGATGAATGCATGTTCCCAACAGCAGTTGCAAACATATCTTGAAGCATCGCCCAAAATGCAAAGTATTATTCCCATGGTAGTTAAAACCCAAACTAAAAAATATGAAGATAGCCATGACAACTTGGTAAGAAGCTTAAAAGTACTTTATGGAAAGGGACTTCTCTCAAAGGAAAAATACAAAGCTGTATGTAGAAGTATAGTCCCATTAACATCTACAGAGTCTAATCCATTGGTGACTACTACAAAACTGGTATATTATGACAAATTAATTGCATTTGTTAAATCTGTGGACATTGACAACATCAAAGACTTTTCTTTTGACTTTTGTCAAGGCTTAGAAACTTTTGAAGATCAAGTCCGTGGGTCTTATAGAGATCTGTGTAGTTACCTGTTAGTATTAGCAGAGCTGTATATTCTAATTGATCAAGAATTAGGGTCTAAGTCCTTCATTAAGCATTTTGGGAGTTTGCCAGTATACCACTTTAGGATTGCATTAGGGGCTGATGGTGCTCCCTTCGGCAAAGACGAGGAGGCTACAGCATGGCTTGTATCTTTCGTTAATGCTGCACTACATATTCAGAGTGATAGTGATAATTTTATCATATGTGGGGCTAACTGTTCTGAAAGCCACATAGGAATGCAAAGATATGCGAAAAAATTAGTGAGTGAGATTTCATTAATTGAAAAACAGTCATATACTGTTGCTGGGTATTTAGTTAGATTCTCTGTAGAACTAATCCCTAGTGATATGAAGTGGCTTTCCATTATGGCAGGAGAGCTTAATAATGCAGCATATTTCTTTTCTCCATTTGGTAATGTAAATGAAGCTAACAAATCTACTAGAAATGGGTCTTTAGGTAATGATCCTGCATGTACATGGCACCCATGGGATTATGAAGTGAGAATTAAGTCAGCAGAAAATGTTGCCAAGAAAAGGGAAACTCTAAGTAAATGTAAGCTGTCTGATGCAAACAAACGAAGTAAGCTACTGAATTTTATTAGAGGGCAGGATTCTAGGCAGGAGCATAAACCCCTTTTAGGCAAGCTGATTGACAATGGATTTGCAGAGCCACTCCACAACAGTAACAATGCCTGGGGAAACTTACATAATATCATGTTGGAAATTGCTGTAGCTAAGTCACACATTCCACCTAGTTCCACAGACATCAATAGTTTGCCCATTCAATGCAATTTCATTAGATTTTTGACAGTACTGAAGAACACCTTACGTGTCACTAGGCTGGTAAAAAAGCTCAAACACTGGTTTAACGAAGGTCGAAAGAAGTCATTTGCCTACCGATTCACTGGAAAAGAAACAAAACAATTTTGCCAACAATTTGCATTTCTATTGCAAAGCCTTAGTGACAACAATGATCCTCCAGAATTGAAACAGAAAATTTCAGCCTTAAATTTCTGTTGCATACAGCTTCGAGATGCTACTGCATATTTTTCACGTGTCATGATTAAGGAAGATGAAGTTGAGAAATGTAAACAAGCCTGCCAGTATTTCTTTAACATATATTCACTCATGTTAAGGTCAGTAACACCAACAGTATGGACCATAGGCTATGCCATACCAGCACATTTAAAAGTCCTGTTTTATAGATATGGAATGGGTTTAGGCATTAATAGTATGCAGGGGAGGGAGGCAAAAACATGTTCGGCTTTCGCAATTTGCTAAACACTCGACCAAATCTACCAGGTGGGCCATGGTTTTGCGGCATGATTTCATTTCCAATGTATGGATTCGCAAGCAAGACCCCACTTATTGTAACTATACAAAGCATGAGCACTGTTACATACCTAAGGAAATAGTCTTAGATACATTCTGCTACTGTGGTTTTCCTTTGGATCAACAAGTTAGAGAGTGTGCTATTTGTTCTTCACCTATGTATAAGGCAATTGCTAGGAGCGCTATATCTGGAGTCTTAGAAAATACACTGATTACACAGGGAAATTAATAGCTGTTAAGCATATGTTCAGTTAGTTGTTGACATGTTGTTAAGTTTGAACAGCTCTAGGAAACTTTGTGTTCCAAAGTATTATTGGCTCATCTAGATCAGTATTGGTTTAACACCCATATTTTGTTATTAAATATTTCGACAAAAGAAAAACAGCTGGCCGGAAGATGTGATAAAACGATAGACTGTAACACTCATTTGTAGCCAATGATATTTTCCAGCACAGACCTAGCAGCTGCACAGACGTAGCAGACATTTGGGAAGAAATCTTAAATCTAACAAAATGGCATTGCTGATTGTTGGTTTGCATATGATTATATGAAATGACTAGCAGCAGCTTTTATATGTTGCATTGTTGTAAATACCATAAATATCTATTTGATGTTTAATTATATTTATTAAATATATTAATAAATGTTATCTTTGCATGAAGAATCATGTTCATTTTTCAAGATAAAACAGACCTACTGTAGCTTGTGTCATGGCATGACCCATCTCAATGTTTCTACAGTATGGTGGGCATAATTCCTGATGATAGCATAACATCTCTAAAACCACCATCAAATGCTTGTAGTAAAACCCAATGGAATTATTCCATGAGTCTTGACTGTTCGACAACGAACATTGAAATGTCAACAAATACAATAAAAACAACTATTTTTAACAATAAGAATCTTGGTAGGTTCATGTCAGCCTGAAAAATAGTGAAAACAATTAAAAATTGGAGAAATGTCCCTCAAGGATTGCTATTATACTTTGACAAAGGGCTGCTTGGAATGTTGTTTGATTTCACTATTGTCTGGCCGACATGAACCTACCGAAATTATTTTTATAGGAAGATGGTGTCTGACACTGTAATTATTTTGAATGCTATAGTCACTTGAAACACCACCCCCCCCCCCCCCCCCCCACCCCGCACACAGACCTTGGGTATACCTTCTGAAGAGTGGGAGACAATCACTTTGTTCACACAAGCTAATTAAAAGGGGACAATCTTGTTTTGCACAAGTATAAAGAAAATGCCCCAGGTATGCCCAAGGTGAGGTGGGTAGGTGGTGACAATTCATCTGACTAGATCTTGCATTTCCACATAGTTAATACTTCAAAACCGAGAATCACTCAGCCAAAAGTGTACAGTGGCCACTTGAAGGCTCTGTTCAAAGAGTTTTATGGTGCACAATAATATATGGTTTACTACAAAATATGCTGAGGCACCCCAGATGCATTCCAAAATCCATAGCAGATTGTGACCTTGATTGTTTCTTGGGATTTCGAATACGTTAATAGAAGTGGTATGTCCGGTAAAATAATTCCTTTACAGAACGAGCCATCTTTCATACGTTTAAAAAAAATATCTTCCTCTTGCAAAGTGGGACTACTTTTGTTGACAACATGCAAAATCCAAACAGTAGCAAGTGGTACCTGGAGGTTATCGACACAACGCGTACTCTTTGCAACCGTGCCATAATTGCCCTTCAAAACTGTTTGCTTCAGCAAATCGAACACTTCTTGAGCCATGTTTCGGATAAAAAAAATGTTCCATGGACGAGCTAACGATGTTACAGCCTTCATTCTCCTATGGACAATTTTGTTCCAGCGCAGCAATTCTCTTGATAAAATTGGGTACATTGGAGCAACATAAAACATACAAACGTCCTCTCCTTCCCAAATGTATTTCTTAACTACTTCCTTAGACCGAGTGAGAACTTCGGAACATATTTTCCCAGCAATATCTTTGTTTTTCGCACCTTTAAAATAATCATTTACGAGGTCATGCAAACCAACAATTAACGACGCCATTTTGTTAGATTTAAGATTTCTGCCCGAAGGCCACCCGCAAGCGCGGGCAGCTTTTTAAAATTAAGTGGCCGAATATCCGGGTGTTCCAGCCCGGCGTGACAAGGCATCAACGAGCAAATACAAGGCATTGATGAGCAAATACAAGGCATTGACGAGCAAACACAAGGCATCAACGAGCAAATACAAGGCATTGACGAGCAAATGCAATGCATTGACGAGCAAATACAAGGTATTGACGAGCAAATACAAGGCACTGACGAGCAAATACAAGTAATTGAAAGCAAATACAAGGCATCAACGAGCAAATACAAGGCATTGATGAGCAAATACAAGGCATTGATGAGCAAAAAAGGCATTGACTAGCAAATACAATGTATTGACTAGCAAATACAAGGCATTGATGAGCAAATACAAGGTATTGATGAGCAAATACAAGGCATTGACTAGCAAATACAAGGCATTGACGAGCAAATACAAGCCATCAGCGAGCAAATAAAAGGCATTGAATAGCAAAAACAAGGCATTGACAAGCAAATACAAGGCATCAACGAGCAAATACAAGGCATTGACGAGCAAATACAAGGCATCGACGAGCAAATACAAGGCATTGATGAGCAAACGAGCAAATACAAGGCATTGAACGAGCAAATACAAGGCATTGACGAGCAAATACAAGGCATTGACGAGCAAATACAAGGCATTGATGAGCAAATACAAGGCATTGACTAGCAAATACAAGGCATTAACGAGCAAATACAAGGCATCAACGAGCAAATACAAGGCATCAACGAGCAAATACAACGCATTGACGAGCAAATACAAGGCATTGATGAGCAAAATACAAGGCATTGACTAGCAAATACAAGGCATTGACGAGCAAATACAAGGCATTAACGAGCAAATACAAGGCATTGACGAGCAAACACAAGGCATCAACGAGCAAATACAAGTAATTGAATAGCAAATACAAGGCATCAACGAGCAAATACAAGGCATTGATGAGCACATACAAGGCATTTACTAGCAAATACAAGGCATTGACGAGCAAATACAAGGCATTGACGAGCAAATACAAGGCATTGACTAGCAAATACAAGGCATTGACGAGCAAACACAAGCCATCAACGAGCAAATACAAGGCATTGATGAGCAAATACAAGGCATTGACTAGCAAATACAAGGCATTGACGAGCAAATGCAATGCATTGACGAGCAAATACAAGGTATTGACGAGCAAATACAAGGCACTGACGAGCAAATACAAGTAATTGAATAGCAAATACAAGGCATCAACGAGCAAATACAAGGCATTGATGAGCAAATACAAGGCATTGACGAGCAAACACAAGGCATCAACGAGCAAATACAAGGCATTGACGAGCAAATGCAATGCATTGACGAGCAAATACAAGGTATTGACGAGCAAATACAAGGCACTGACGAGCAAATACAAGTAATTGAAAGCAAATACAAGGCATCAACGAGCAAATACAAGGCATTGATGAGCAAATACAAGGCATTGATGAGCAAAAAAAAGGCATTGACTAGCAAATACAATGTATTGGCTAGCAAATACAAGGCATTGATGAGCAAATACAAGGTATTGATGAGCAAATACAAGGCATTGACTAGCAAATACAAGGCATTGACGAGCAAATACAAGCCATCAGCGAGCAAATACAAGGCATTGAATAGCAAAAACAAGGCATTGACAAGCAAATACAAGGCATCAACGAGCAAATACAAGGCATTGACGAGCAAATACAAGGCATCGACGAGCAAATACAAGGCATTGATGAGCAAATACAAGGCATTGACTAGCAAATACAAGGCATTGACGAGCAAATACAAGGCGTTGATGAGCAAATACAAGGCATTGATGAGCAAATACAAGGCATTGACTAGCAAATACAAGGCATTAAGGAGCAAATACAAGGCATCAACGAGCAAATACAAGGCATCAACGAGCAAATACAACGCATTGACGAGCAAATACAAGGCATTGATGAGCAAATACAAGGCATTGACTAGCAAATACAAGGCATTAACGAGCAAATACAAGGCATCAACGAGCAAATACAAGGCATCAACGAGCAAATACAACGCATTGACGAGCAAATACAAGGCATTGATGAGCAAATACAAGGCATTGACTAGCAAATACAAGGCATTGACGAGCAAATACAAGGAATTCACGAGCAAATACAAGGCATTGACGAGCAAACACAAGGCATCAACGAGCAAATACAAGTAATTGAATAGCAAATACAAGGCATCAACGAGCAAATACAAGGCATTGATGAGCACATACAAGGCATTGACTAGCAAATACAAGGCATTGACGAGCAAATACAAGGCATTGACGAGCAAATACAAGGCATTGACTAGCAAATACAAGGCATTGACGAGCAAACACAAGCCATCAACGAGCAAATACAAGGCATTGATGAGCAAATACAAGGCATTGACTAGCAAATACAAGGCATTGACGAGCAAATGCAATGCATTGACGAGCAAATACAAGGTATTGACGAGCAAATACAAGGCACTGACGAGCAAATACAAGTAATTGAATAGCAAATACAAGGCATCAACGAGCAAATACAAGGCATTGATGAGCAAATACAAGGCATTGACGAGCAAACACAAGGCATCAACGAGCAAATACAAGGCATTGACGAGCAAATGCAATGCATTGACGAGCAAATACAAGGTATTGACGAGCAAATACAAGGCACTGACGAGCAAATACAAGTAATTGAAAGCAAATACAAGGCATCAACGAGCAAATACAAGGCATTGATGAGCAAATACAAGGCATTGATGAGCAAAAAAAAGGCATTGACTAGCAAATACAATGTATTGGCTAGCAAATACAAGGCATTGACTAGCAAATACAATGTATTGGCTAGCAAATACAAGGCATTGATGAGCAAATACAAGGTATTGATGAGCAAATACAAGCCATCAGCGAGCAAATACAAGGCATTGAATAGCAAAAACAAGGCATTGACAAGCAAATACAAGGCATCAACGAGCAAATACAAGGCATCGACGAGCAAATACAAGGCATTGATGAGCAAATACAAGGCATTGACTAGCAAATACAAGGAATTGACGATCAAATACAAGGCATTGACTAGCAAATACAAGGAATTGACGAGCAAATACAAGGCATTGACTAGCAAATACAAGGCATTAACGAGCAAATACAAGGCATCAACGAGCAAATACAAGGCATCAACGAGCAAATACAACGCATTGACGAGCAAATACAAGGTATTGATGAGCAAATACAAGGCATTAACGAGCAAATACAAGGCATCAACGAGCAAATACAAGGCATCAACGAGCAAATACAACGCATTGACGAGCAAATACAAGGCATTGATGAGCAAATACAAGGCATTGCTAGCAAATACAAGGCATTGACGAGCAAATACAAGGCATTAAAGAGCAAATACAAGGCATTGACGAGCAAACACAAGGCATCAACGAGCAAATACGAGCAAATACGAGCAAATACAAGGCATCGACGAGCAAATAAAAGGCATTAACGAGCAAATACAATGCATTAACGAGCAAATACAAGGTATTGACGAGCAAATACAAGGCACTGACGAGCAAATACAAGTAATTGAATAGCAAATACAAGGCATCAACGAGCAAATACAAGGCATTGACGAGCAAATACAAGGCATTGACTAGCAAATACAAGGCATTGACGAGCAAACACAAGCCATCAACCAGCAAATACAAGGCATTGATGAGCAAATACAAGGCATTGACTAGCAAATACAAGGCATTGACGAGCAAATGCAATGCATTGACGAGCAAATACAAGGTATTGACGAGCAAATACAAGGCACTGACGAGCAAATACAAGTAATTGAATAGCAAATACAAGGCATCAACGAGCAAATACAAGGCATTGATGAGCAAATACAAGGCATTGACGAGCAAACACAAGGCATCAACGAGCAAATACAAGGCATTGACGAGCAAATGCAATGCATTGACGAGCAAATACAAGGTATTGACGAGCAAATACAAGGCACTGACGAGCAAATACAAGTAATTGAAAGCAAATACAAGGCATCAACGAGCAAATACAAGGCATTGATGAGCAAATACAAGGCATTGATGAGCAAAAAAAAGGCATTGACTAGCAAATACAATGTATTGACTAGCAAATACAAGGCATTGATGAGCAAATACAAGGTATTGATGAGCAAATACAAGGCATTGACTAGCAAATACAAGGCATTGACGAGCAAATACAAGCCATCAGCGAGCAAATACAAGGCATTGAATAACAAAAACAAGGCATTGACAAGCAAATACAAGGCATCAACGAGCAACTACAAGGCATTGACGAGCAAATACAAGGCATCGACGAGCAAATACAAGGCATTGATGAGCAAATACAAGGCATTGACTAGCAAATACAAGGCATTGACGAGCAAATACAAGGCGTTGATGAGCAAATACAAGGCATTGATGAGCAAATACAAGGCATTGACTAGCAAATACAAGGCATTAACGAGCAAATACAAGGCATCAACGAGCAAATACAAGGCATCAACGAGCAAATACAACGCATTGACGAGCAAATACAAGGCATTGATGAGCAAATACAAGGCATTGACTAGCAAATACAAGGCATTGACGAGCAAATACAAGGCATTCACGAGCAAATATAAGGCATTCACGAGCAAACACAAGGCATCAACGAGCAAATACAAGTAATTGAATAGCAAATACAAGGCATCAACGAGCAAATACAAGGCATTGATGAGCACATACAAGGCATTGACTAGCAAATACAAGGCATTGACGAGCAAATACAAGGCATTGACGAGCAAATACAAGGCATTGACTAGCAAATACAAGGCATTGACGAGCAAACACAAGCCATCAACGAGCAAATACAAGGCATTGATGAGCAAATACAAGGCATTGACTAGCAAATACAAGGCATTGACGAGCAAATGCAATGCATTGACGAGCAAATACAAGGTATTGACGAGCAAATACAAGGCACTGACGAGCAAATTCAAGTAATTGAATAGCAAATACAAGGCATCAACGAGCAAATACAAGGCATTGATGAGCAAATACAAGGCATTGACGAGCAAACACAAGGCATCAACGAGCAAATACAAGGCATTGACGAGCAAATGCAATGCATTGACGAGCAAATACAAGGTATTGACGAGCAAATACAAGGCACTGACGAGCAAATACAAGTAATTGAAAGCAAATACAAGGCATCAACGAGCAAATACAAGGCATTGATGAGCAGATACAAGGCATTGATGAGCAAAAAAAAGGCATTGACTAGCAAATACAATGTATTGGCTAGCAAATACAAGGCATTGATGAGCAAATACAAGGTATTGATGAGCAAATACAAGGCATTGACTAGCAAATACAAGGCATTGACGAGCAAATACAAGCCATCAGCGAGCAAATACAAGGCATTGAATAGCAAAAACAAGGCATTGACAAGCAAATACAAGGCATCAACGAGCAAATACAAGGCATTGACGAGCAAATACAAGGCATCGACGAGCAAATACAAGGCATTGATGAGCAAATACAAGGCATTGACTAGCAAATACAAGGAATTGACGAGCAAATACAAGGCGTTGATGAGCAAATACAAGGCATTCATGAGCAAATACAAGGCATTGACAAGCAAATACAAGGCATTAACGAGCAAATACAAGGCATCAACGAGCAAATACAAGGCATCAACGAGCAAATACAACGCATTGACGAGCAAATACAAGGCATTGATGAGCAAATACAAGGCATTGACTAGCAAATACAAGGCATTAACGAGCAAATACAAGGCATCAACGAGCAAATACAAGGCATCAACGAGCAAATACAACGCATTGACGAGCAAATACAAGGCATTGATGAGCAAATACAAGGCATTGCTAGCAAATACAAGGCATTGACGAGCAAATACAAGGCATTGACGAGCAAATACAAGGCATTGACGAGCAAACACAAGGCATCAACGAGCAAATACAAGGCATTGACGAGCAAATACAAGGCATCAACGAGCAAATACAAGGCATTGACGAGCAAATGCAATGCATTGACGAGCAAATACAAGGTATTGACGAGCAAATACAAGGCACTGATGAGCAAATACAAGTAATTGAAAGCAAATACAAGGCATCAACGAGCAAATACAAGGCATTGATGAGCAGATACAAGGCATTGATGAGCAAAAAAAAGGCATTGACTAGCAAATACAATGTATTGGCTAGCAAATACAAGGCATTGATGAGCAAATACAAGGTATTGATGAGCAAATACAAGGCATTGACTAGCAAATACAAGGCATTGACGAGCAAATACAAGCCATCAGCGAGCAAATACAAGGCATTGAATAGCAAAAACAAGGCATTGACAAGCAAATACAAGGCATCAACGAGCAAATACAAGGCATTGACGAGCAAATACAAGGCATCGACGAGCAAATACAAGGCATTGATGAGCAAATACAAGGCATTGACTAGCAAATACAAGGAATTGACGAGCAAATACCAGGCGTTGATGAGCAAATACAAGGCATTCATGAGCAAATACAAGGCATTGACTAGCAAATACAAGGCATTAACGAGCAAATACAAGGCATCAACGAGCAAATACAAGGCATCAACGAGCAAATACAACGCATTGACGAGCAAATACAAGGCATTGATGAGCAAATACAAGGCATTGACTAGCAAATACAAGGCATTAACGAGCAAATACAAGGCATCAACGAGCAAATACAAGGCATCAACGAGCAAATACAACGCATTGATGAGCAAATACAAGGCATTGATGAGCAAATACAAGGCATTGACTAGCAAATACAAGGCATTGACGAGCAAATACAAGGCATTGACGAGCAAATACAAGGCATTGACGAGCAAACACAAGGCATCAACGAGCAAATACAAGGCATTGACGAGCAAATACAAGGCATCGACGAGCAAATACAAGGCATTAACGAGCAAATACAATGCATTGACGAGCAAATACAAGGTATTGACGAGCAAATACAAGGCACTGACGAGCAAATACAAGTAATTGAATAGCAAATACAAGGCATCAACGAGCAAATACAAGGCATTGATGAGCAAATACAAGGCATTGATGAGCAAATACAAGGCATTGACTAGCAAATACAATGCATTGACTAGCAAATACAAGGCATTGACGAGCAAATACAAGGCATTGATGAGCAAATACAAGGCATTGACTAGCAAATACAAGGCATTGACGAGCAAATACAAGCCATCAGCGAGCAAATACAAGGCATTGACTAGCAAAAACAAGGCATTGACAAGCAAATACAAGGCATCAACGAGCAAATACAAGGCATTGACGAGCAAATACAAGGCATTGAATAGCAAATACAAGGCATTAAATAGCAAATACAAGGCATTGACTAGCAAATACAATGCATTGACTACCAAATACAAGGCATTGATGAGCAAATACAAGGCATTGACTAGCAAATACAAGGCACTGACTCGCAAATACAAGGCATTGATGAGCAAATACAAGGCATTGACTAAGGCATTGACTAGCAAATACAAGGCATTGACTAGCAAATACAAGGCATAAAGGAGCAAATACAAGGTATTGACGAGCAAATACAAGGTATTGACGAGCAAATACAAGGCACTGATGAGCAAATACAAGTAATTGAAAGCAAATACAAGGCATCAACGAGCAAATACAAGGCATTGATGAGCAAATACAAGGCATTGATGAGCAAAAAAAGGCATTGACTAGCAAATACAATGTATTGACTAGCAAATACAAGGCATTGATGAGCAAATACAAGGTATTGATGAGCAAATACAAGGCATTGACTAGCAAATACAAGGCATTGACGAGCAAATACAAGCCATCAGCGAGCAAATTAAAGGCATTGAATAGCAAAAACAAGGCATTGACAAGCAAATACAAGGCATCAACGAGCAAATACAAGGCATCAACGAGCAAATACAAGGCATCGACGAGCAAATACAAGGCATTGATGAGCAAATACAAGGCATTGACTAGCAAATACAAGGCATTGACGAGCAAATACAAGGCGTTGACGAGCAAATACAAAGCATTGATGAGCAAATACAAAGCATTGATGAGCAAATACAAGGCATTGACTAGCAAATACAAGGCATTAACGAGCAAATACAAGGCATCAACGAGCAAATACAAGGCATCAACGAGCAAATACAACGCATTGACGAGCAAATACAAGGCATTGACGAGCAAATACAATGCATTGACGAGCAAATACAAGGTATTGACGAGCAAATACAATGCATTGACGAGCAAATACAAGGTATTGACGAGCAAATACAAGGCACTGACGAGCAAATACAAGTAATTGAATAGCAAATACAAGGCATCAACGAGCAAATACAAGGCATTGATGAGCACATACAAGGCATTGACTAGCAAATACAAGGCATTGACGAGCAAATACAAGGCATTGACGAGCAAATACAAGGCATTGACTAGCAAATACAAGGCATTGACGAGCAAATACAAGCCATCAGCGAGCAAACACAAGGCATTGAATAGCAAAAACAAGGCATTGACAAGCAAATACAAGGCATCAACGAGCAAATACAAGGCATTGACGAGCAAATACAAGGCATCGACGAGCAAATACAAGGCATTGATGAGCAAATACAAGGCATTGACTAGCAAATACAAGGCATTGACGAGCAAATACAAGGCGTTGATGAGCAAATACAAGGCATTGATGAGCAAATACAAGGCATTGACTAGCAAATACAAGGCATTAATGAGCAAATACAAGGCATCAACGAGCAAATACAAGGCATCAACGAGCAAATACAACGCATTGACGAGCAAATACAAGGCATTGATGAGCAAATACAAGGCATTGACTAGCAAATACAAGGCATTAACGAGCAAATACAAGGCATCAACGAGCAAATACAAGGCATCAACGAGCAAATACAACGCATTGACGAGCAAATACAAGGCATTGATGAGCAAATACAAGGCATTGACTAGCAAATACAAGGCATTGACGAGCAAATACAAGGCATTGACGAGCAAATACAAGGCATTGACGAGCAAACACAAGGCATCAACGAGCAAATACAAGTAATTGAATAGCAAATACAAGGCATCAACGAGCAAATACAAGGCATTGATGAGCACATACAAGGCATTGACTAGCAAATACAAGGCATTGACGAGCAAATACAAGGCATTGACGAGCAAATACAAGGCATTGATGAGCAAATACAAGGCATTGACGAGCAAACACAAGGCATCAACGAGCAAATACAAGGCATTGACGAGCAAATGCAATGCATTGACGAGCAAATACAAGGTATTGACGAGCAAATACAAGGCACTGACGAGCAAATACAAGTAATTGAAAGCAAATACAAGGCATCAACGAGCAAATACAAGGCATTGATGAGCAAATACAAGGCATTGATGAGCAAAAAAAAGGCATTGACTAGCAAATACAATGTATTGACTAGCAAATACAAGGCATTGATGAGCAAATACAAGGTATTGATGAGCAAATACAAGGCATTGACTAGCAAATACAAGGCATTGACGAGCAAATACAAGGCATTGAATAGCAAAAACAAGGCATTGAATAGCAAAAACAAGGCATTGACAAGCAAATACAAGGCATCAAAGAGCAAATACAAGGCATTGACGAGCAAATACAAGGCATCGACGAGCAAATACAAGGCATTGATGAGCAAATACAAGGCATTGACTAGCAAATACAAGGAATTGACGAGCAAATACAAGGCGTTGATGAGCAAATACAAGGCATTGATGAGCAAATACAAGGCATTGACTAGCAAATACAAGGCATTAACGAGCAAATACAAGGCATCAACGAGCAAATACAAGGCATCAACGAGCAAATACAACGCATTGACGAGCAAATACAAGGCATTGATGAGCAAATACAAGGCATTGACTAGCAAATACAAGGCATTAACGAGCAAATACAAGGCATCAACGAGCAAATACAAGGCATCAAACAGCAAATACAACGCATTGACGAGCAAATACAAGGCATTGATGAGCAAATACAAGGCATTGCTAGCAAATACAAGGCATTGACGAGCAAATACAAGGCATTGACGAGCAAATACAAGGCATTGACGAGCAAACACAAGGCATCAACGAGCAAATACAAGGCATTGACGAGCAAATACAAGGCATTGACGAGCAAATACAAGGCATTAACGAGCAAATACAATGCATTAACGAGCAAGTACAAGGTATTGACGAGCAAATACAAGGCACTGACGAGCAAATACAAGTAATTGAATAGCAAATACAAGGCATCAACGAGCAAATACAAGGCATTGATGAGCAAATACAAGGCATTGATGAGCAAATACAAGGCATTGACTAGCAAATACAATGCATTGACTAGCAAATACAAGGCATTGACGAGCAAATACAAGGCATTGATGAGCAAATACAAGGCATTGACTAGCGAATACAATGCATTGACGAGCAAATACAAGCCATCAGCGAGCAAATACAAGGCATTGACTAGCAAAAACAAGGCATTGACAAGCAAATACAAGGCATCAACGAGCAAATACAAGGCATTGACGAGCAAATACAAGGCATTGAATAGCAAATACAAGGCATTAAATAGCAAATAGAAGGCATTGACTAGCAAATACAATGCATTGACTACCAAATACAAGGCATTGATGAGCAAATACAAGGCATTGACTAACAAATACAAGGCACTGACTCGCAAATACAAGGCATTGATGAGCAAATACAAGGCATTGACTAAGGCATTGACTAGCCAATACAAGGCATTGACTAGCAAATACAAGGCATAAAGGAGCAAATACAAGGTATTGACGAGCAAATACAAGGTATTGACGAGCAAATACAAGGCACTGACGAGCAAATACAAGTAATTGAAAGCAAATACAAGGCATCAACGAGCAAATACAAGGCATTGATGAGCAAATACAAGGCATTGATGAGCAAAAAAAAGGCATTGACTAGCAAATACAATGTATTGACTAGCAAATACAAGGCATTGATGAGCAAATACAAGGTATTGATGAGCAAATACAAGGCATTGACTAGCAAATACAAGGCATTGACGAGCAAATACAAGCCATCAGCGAGCAAATACAAGGCATTGAATAGCAAAAACAAGGCATTGACAAGCAAATACAAGGCATCAACGAGCAAATACAAGGCATTGACGAGCAAATACAAGGCATCGACGAGCAAATACAAGGCATTGATGAGCAAATACAAGGCATTGACTAGCAAATACAAGGCATTGACGAGCAAATACAAGGCGTTGATGAGCAAATACAAGGCATTGATGAGCAAATACAAGGCATTGACTAGCAAATACAAGGCATTAACGAGCAAACACAAGGCATCAACGAGCAAATACAAGGCATCAACGTGCAAATACAACGCATTGACGAGCAAATACAACGCATTGACGAGCAAATACAATGCATTGACGAGCAAATACAAGGTATTGACGAGCAAATACAATGCATTGACGAGCAAATACAAGGTATTGACGAGCAAATACAAGGCACTGACGAGCAAATACAAGTAATTGAATAGCAAATACAAGGCATCAACGAGCAAATACAAGGCATTGATGAGCACATACAAGGCATTGACTAGCAAATACAAGGCATTGACGAGCAAATACAAGGCATTGATGAGCACATACAAGGCATTGACTAGCAAATACAAGGCATTGACGAGCAAACACAAGCCATTGACGAGCAAATACAAGGCATTGATGAGCAAATACAAGGCATTGACTAGCAAATACAAGGCATTGACGAGCAAATGCAATGCATTGACGAGCAAATACAAGGTATTGACGAGCAAATACAAGGCACTGACGAGCAAATACAAGTAATTGAATAGCAAATACAAGGCATCAACGAGCAAATACGAGGCATTGATGAGCAAATACAAGGCATTGACGAGCAAACACAAGGCATCAACGAGCAAATACAAGGCATTGACGAGCAAATGCAATGCATTGACGAGCAAATACAAGGTATTGACGAGCAAATACAAGGCACTGACGAGCAAATACAAGTAATTGAAAGCAAATACAAGGCATCAACGAGCAAATACAAGGCATTGATGAGCAAATACAAGGCATTGATGAGCAAAAAAAAGGCATTGACTAGCAAATACAATGTATTGACTAGCAAATACAAGGCATTGATGAGCAAATACAAGGCATTGAATAGCAAAAACAAGGCATTGAATAGCAAAAACAAGGCATTGACAAGCAAATACAAGGCATCAACGAGCAAATACAAGGCATTGACGAGCAAATACAAGGCATCGACGAGCAAATACAAGGCATTGATGAGCAAATACAAGGCATTGACTAGCAAATACAAGGAATTGACGAGCAAATACAAGGCGTTGATGAGCAAATACAAGGCATTGATGAGCAAATACAAGGCATTGACTAGCAAATACAAGGCATTGACGAGCAAACACAAGGCATCAACGAGCAAATACAAGGCATTGACGAGCAAATACAAGGCATTGACGAGCAAATACAAGGCATTAACGAGCAAATACAATGCATTAACGAGCAAATACAAGGTATTGACGAGCAAATACAAGGCACTGACGAGCAAATACAAGTAATTGAATAGCAAATACAAGGCATCAACGAGCAAATACAAGGCATTGATGAGCAAATACAAGGCATTGGTGAGCAAATACAAGGCATTGACTAGCAAATACAATGCATTGACTAGCAAATACAAGGCATTGACGAGCAAATACAAGGCATTGATGAGCAAATACAAGGCATTTACTAGCAAATACAAGGCATTGACGAGCAAATACAAGCCATCAGCGAGCAAATACAAGGCATTGACTAGCAAAAACAAGGCATTGACAAGCAAATACAAGGCATCAACGAGCAAATACAAGGCATTGACGAGCAAATACAAGGCATTGAATAGCAAATACAAGGCATTAAATAGCAAATAGAAGGCATTGACTAGCAAATACAATGCATTGACTACCAAATACAAGGCATTGATGAGCAAATACAAGGCATTGACTAGCAAATACAAGGCACTGACTCGCAAATACAAGGCATTGATGAGCAAATACAAGGCATTGACTAAGGCATTGACTAGCCAATACAAGGCATTGACTAGCAAATACAAGGCATAAAGGAGCAAATACAATGTATTGACGAGCAAATACAAGGTATTGACGAGCAAATACAAGGCACTGACGAGCAAATACAAGTAATTGAAAGCAAATACAAGGCATCAACGAGCAAATACAAGGCATTGATGAGCAAATACAAGGCATTGATGAGCAAAAAAAAGGCATTGACTAGCAAATACAATGTATTGACTAGCAAATACAAGGCATTGATGAGCAAATACAAGGTATTGATGAGCAAATACAAGGCATTGACTAGCAAATACAAGGCATTGACGAGCAAATACAAGCCATCAGCGAGCAAATACAAGGCATTGAATAGCAAAAACGAGGTCAGCGGTCGTCACCAACAATGGCGGCCATAAATATTTTTGCTTCGTCAATCGTGTTAGTTTTTTCGCTTTTTCTTCATCATAAAACCTCCCTGGAACCAAATCCAGTGCCCTTCAACGTAAACAACATCCAGTGGAGCTTGGTATCATACGGAAATGCCCAGTCCTATCTAAATGGTGAAGCTTTTATACGTTGTATCATTCGTGCTGATCGAAGGAATTTCAACATGGCGCCTGAACGACTGAGCCAGAAGATTCTTTACGGGTTTCTGCTCCTCTGTGGCGATATTTCGGTGAATCCAGGACCAAGCGCCCAGTTTAAATGTGGCTTGTGTGATCTTGATGTCGCATGGAAGGACAAAGGACTTTGCTGCGATGACTGTGGAGTGTGGTTTCATGCTACATGTCAATCTATTGGCTCTTCAACGCTAAATTCCCTCAACAAAGATGGCGTGTCATGGTCTTGCTGCTCGTGCAACTGCCCAAATTATTCTGCGGTGTTCTCCTACCACAGCATAGACTTGTCAAATGTGTTTGAAGTCCTGTCCACCTCAAATTCCAACACTGATCAGAGTCAACTAACTACACATAGTCCCATCCCACTTGCTACATCTTCTCCGTGTAATAACAAGAGCCTTAATTATTTACAGCGGAAGAAATCTCGTCCAATTCGCTTATTGAACATGAACGCTCAGTCAATTAAGAATAAAAGGGCTGAGTTTTGCAATCTTGTTGAAAGCACCCAGCCAGATGTTATTGTCTGTACAGAATCATGGCTTAATAGTGACATTGCAACTGGTGAAATATTTCCCAGGACATGACAAAACAGTTCAATGTATTCAGACGAGACAGGGAGCACTCTACAGGGGGTGGTATTTTTATTGCTGTTACCAGTGATTTTGTGTGCTCTAGAGAATGTGAGTTGGAAACAGACTGTGAAATACTGTGGGTAAAAATATGTATTGCTGGTTATAAAAGCTTATACATATGTGCTTACTACAATCCGCATGAAGGAAATGATACCAGCTTGGCCAATTTTGAACAGTCTGTACAGAGGGTCAACAACCTGAGCTCGCACATCTGGATTGCTGGTGATATGAATTTTCCAGGCTATGATTGGAACAATAATTGCCTAAGGCCAAATTGCTCATATCCTAGCTTGACAACACGGTTGGTGGATTTGTTGGATGACTGTGGCCTCACACAGATGGTCACAGCACCTACAAGGGGAGCAAATATCCTGGATCTTTTTATTACCAACAATGACTCACTGATCAACAAAGTTAAAGTAATCCCAGGCTTGAGCGACCATGACATTGTGTATGTCGAAGGAGACATTAGTCCCATCGTGAATAAACAAAAACCCCGTAAGCTATTCCTATACAACAAAGCTGATTGGGATGGGCTACACAAACACATGCAGGTTTTTAGTGAGTCTTTTTTGAGTACAAACCTAATGGACTCAGAAATATCTGTAAACCAGCTCTGGAATTCCTTCAAGCTTGAACTTGACAAAAGTGTCAGCAAATACATCCCTTGCAAATTTGCTAGGCAAAGAAATGGCCTCCCCTATATAACTTCAGAGATCAAACGGCTGATGAAAAAGAGAGATAAGCTGCATGCTAAGAAAGATCTAAGGTATAAAAAGTTAAAACATCTGGTGCAGAAGAAGGTGAGAGCTGCATACTGGCAATACATTGAAGATGTAATTACTTCTACAGACAGCACTGAATCTTATAAGGTCAGTAAGCGTTTTTGGTCACTTATTAAGCACTCCAAATCAGATACCACTGGGGTGCCCCCCCTGAAGAAACATGGTCTCATTGTGACTGATGCTGCCCATAAAGCCAAGTTATTGAATGACACCTTCTACTCAGCATTCTCTCCTCCACCTGACAATTCATACCTCCCTCGTGACACCTGCAGCCCCTATCCAGACATGCCATATATCGACATCAATGTTGAGGGCGTTAGGAGACTCCTTGAAAATCTCAAACCACACAAAGCTGCTGGGCCTGATGGCCTTAAGCCAAGAGTGTTAAAGGAACTGGCTCCAACTATAGCACCTATTCTCCAAGTAATATTTTCAACCTCCCTTTATAGTCATACCATCCCAGATGATTGGAAGATGGCTATGATTACACCAGTCTACAAGAAAGGTGATAGAGACTGCCCGACAAACTACCGCCCAATATCACTTACCTGCATATGCAGTAAGCTGTTGGAACATATTGTTACCAGCGAGATGTCAACACACTTCGAGCAGCACAATATTCTCTACCATCTACAACATGGTTTCAGACGTGGAAGATCCTGTGAGACCCAGTTGCTTGAACTTACAACAACTCTTCAGGTAAATCTATCTGCAAGAGCACAGACAGACCTTGTAATCATGGACTTCTCAAAGGCCTTTGACAAGGTCAGTCATAAGAAGCTCTTGGCAAAACTGGATTTCTATGGTGTACGAAATGATATATTGTACTGGATATCCTGCTTCCTCGATAGCCGCCAACAATGCGTTGTAGTCGATGGTGACCAGTCCCCATACCTACCAGTCCTTTCTGGGGTACCGCAGGGTTCCGTTATCGGTCCAACTTTGTTCCTTGTGTACATTAATGACCTGCCAGAATACGTTCAATCTGGTGTACATCTCTTTGCAGATGACACAATCATGTATTTGGCAATACACACAGAAGATCAGTGTGCTCAACTGCAATCAGACCTAGACAGCCTACAAGTGTGGGAGAAAGATTGGTTAATGGAATTTAACCCATACAAATGTGAAGTTCTCCGAGTAACGCGAAAGAAATCAATGATCCATTATGACTACAATCTTCATGGTAAAGTTCTTAGGTCAGTCACAAGTACAAAGTATCTTGGAGTACAATTGTCACATGACTTAAAGTGGAACTCTCATATCAGCAATATTACTGCTAAAGGAAATCGCACCTTAGGGTTCCTCAAACGCAACCTGAGGGTAAAGTCCTGTTCACTCAAGCAAAAGGCGTATTTTAGTTTTGTAACGCCCACAGCTAGAGTACTGCTGCAGTATTTGGGACCCCAGACACGGGGTTGAAAACAACGGTTCATATAGAGTGGAGATGGTCCAGCGTAGAGCTGCAAGGTGGACACTATCACGCTTTCATCTACTGGCCAGTGTGACGGAAATGCTGACAGAACTCGGATGGCGCTCCCTAGAAAAAAGGCGCTGTGACGCTCGTTTGATCCTGTTGTACAAAATTACTCATGGCCTCGTAACTGTTAACTGTTGTAATCTCCTACGTCCAAAAACCAGAAGTTCTCGAAATACACATGAACACTCGTTTCTACCCCTAGTCTGCTGCACGTCCCATCACCAACTGTCCTTTTTCCCGAGAACAATCAATCAATGGAATAGTATTCCTCCAGACATTTTTGAAAATTGTAGAAACACTGATACTTTTCGCCAGCGTATCTCTTCTACTGTTCTTCCGTAGGTTTTGTTAGTTTATTTATTTATTTACTATTATTTTTATTTATTTATTTACTTTTATATATTTATTATTATTTTGTCTATTTATATTTTGCTGACCACGGCATGTAATCCTTACATAGAGGGGTTTGCTGTATTGGGAGATAGAGATAGATAGAAATACAAGGTATTGACGAGCAAATACAAGGCACTGACGAGCAAATACAAGTAATTGAAAGCAAATACAAGGCATCAACGAGCAAATACAAGGCATTGATGAGCAAATACAAGGCATTGATGAGCAAAAAAAAGGCATTGACTAGCAAATACAATGTATTGACTAGCAAATACAAGGCATTGATGAGCAAATACAAGGTATTGATGAGCAAATACAAGGCATTGACTAGCAAATACAAGGCATTGACGAGCAAATACAAGCCATCAGCGAGCAAATACAAGGCATTGAATAGCAAAAACAAGGCATTGACAAGCAAATACAAGGCATCAACGAGCAAATACAAGGCATTGACGAGCAAATACAAGGCATCGACGAGCAAATACAAGGCATTGATGAGCAAATACAAGGCATTGACTAGCAAATACAAGGCATTGACGAGCAAATACAAGGCGTTGATGAGCAAATACAAGGCATTGATGAGCAAATACAAGGCATTGACTAGCAAATAAAAGGCATTAACGAGCAAATAGAAGGCATCAACGAGCAAATACAAGGCATCCACGAGCAAATACAACGCATTGACGAGCAAATACAAGGCATTGATGAGCAAATACAAGGCATTGACTAGCAAATACAAGGCATTAACGAGCAAATACAAGGCATCAACGAGCAAATACAAGGCATCAACGAGCAAATACAACGCATTGACGAGCAAATACAAGGCATTGATGAGCAAATACAAGGCATTGACTAGCAAATACAAGGCATTGACGAGCAAATACAAGGCATTGACGAGCAAATACAAGGCATTGACGAGCAAACACAAGGCATCAACGAGCAAATACAAGTAATTGAATAGCAAATACAAGGCATCAACGAGCAAATACAAGGCATTGATGAGCACATACAAGGCATTGACTAGCAAATACAAGGCACTGACGAGCAAAGACAAGGCATTGACGAGCAAATACAAGGCATTGACTAGCAAATACAAGGCATTGACGAGCAAACACAAGCCATCAACGAGCAAATACAAGGCATTGATGAGCAAATACAAGGCATTGACTAGCAAATACAAGGCATTGACGAGCAAATGCAATGCATTGACGAGCAAATACAAGGTATTGACGAGCAAATACAAGGCACTGACGAGCAAATACAAGTAATTGAATAGCAAATACAAGGCATCAACGAGCAAATACAAGGCATTGATGAGCAAATACAAGGCATTGACGAGCAAACACAAGGCATCAACGAGCAAATACAAGGCATTGACGAGCAAATGCAATGCATTGACGAGCAAATACAAGGTATTGACGAGCAAATACAAGGCACTGACGAGCAAATACAAGTAATTGAAAGCAAATACAAGGCATCAACGAGCAAATACAAGGCATTGATGAGCAAATACAAGGCATTGATGAGCAAAAAAAGGCATTGACTAGCAAATACAATGTATTGACTAGCAAATACAAGGCATTGATGAGCAAATACAAGGTATTGATGAGCAAATACAAGGCAGGGACTAGCAAATACAAGGCATTGACGAGCAAATACAAGCCATCAGCGAGCAAATACAAGGCATTGAATAGCAAAAACAAGGCATTGACAAGCAAATACAAGGCATCAACGAGCAAATACAAGGCATTGACGACCAAATACAAGGCATCGACGAGCAAATACAAGGCATTGATGAGCAAATACAAGGCATTGACTAGCAAATACAAGGAATTGACGAGCAAATACAAGGCGTTGATGATTAAATACAAGGCATTGATGAGCAAATACAAGGCATTGACTAGCAAATACAAGGCATTAACGAGCAAATACAAGGCATCAACGAGCAAATACAAGGCATCAACGAGCAAATACAACGCATTGACGAGCAAATACAAGGCATTGATGAGCAAATACAAGGCATTGCTAGCAAATACAAGGCATTGACGAGCAAATACAAGGCATTGACGAGCAAACACAAGGCATCAACGAGCAAATACAAGGCATTGACGAGCAAATACAAGGCATCGACGAGCAAATACAAGGCATTAACGAGCAAATACAATGCATTAACGAGCAAATACAAGGTATTGACGAGCAAATACAAGGCACTGGCGAGCAAATACAAGTAATTGAATAGCAAATACAAGGCATCAACGAGCAAATACAAGGCATTGATGAGCAAATACAAGCCATTGATGAGCAAATACAAGGCATTGACTAGCAAATACAATGCATTGACTAGCAAATACAAGGCATTGACGAGCAAATACAAGGCATTGATGAGCAAATAGAAGGCATTGACTAGCAAATACAAGGCATTGACGAGCAAATACAATCAATCAGCGAGCAAATACAAGCCATTGACTAGCAAAAACAAGGCATTGACAAGCAAATACAAGCCATCAACGAGCAAATACAAGGCATTGACGAGCAAATACAAGGCATTGAATAGCAAATACAAGGCATTAAATAGCAAATAGAAGGCATTGACTAGCAAATACAATGCATTGACTACCAAATACAAGGCATTGATGAGCAAATACAAGGCATTGACTTGCAAATACAAGGCACTGACTCGCAAATACAAGGCATTGATGAGCAAATACAAGGCATTCACTAAGGCATTGACTAGCCAATACAAGGCATTGACTAGCAAATACAAGGCATAAAGGAGCAAATACAAGGTATTGACGAGCAAATACAAGGTATTGACGAGCAAATACAAGGCACTGACGAGCAAATACAAGTAATTGAAAGCAAATACAAGGCATCAACGAGCAAATACAAGGCATTGATGAGCAAATACAAGGCATTGATGAGCAAAAAAAACAAGGCATTGACTAGCAAATACAATGTATTGACTAGCAAATACAAGGCATTGATGAGCAAATACAAGGTATTGATGAGCAAATACAAGGCATTGACTAGCAAATACAAGGCATTGACGAGCAAATACAAGCCATCAGCGAGCAAATACAAGGCATTGAATAGCAAAAACAAGGCATTGACAAGCAAATACAAGGCATCAACGAGCAAATACAAGGCATTGACGAGCAAATACAAGGCATCGACGAGCAAATACAAGGCATTGATGAGCAAATACAAGGCATTGACTAGCAAATACAAGGCATTGACGAGCAAATACAAGGCGTTGATGAGCAAATACAAGGCATTGATGAGCAAATACAAGGCATTGACTGGCAAATACAAGGCATTAACGAGCAAATACAAGGCATCAACGAGCAAATACAAGGCATCAACGAGCAAATACAACGCATTGACGAGCAAATACAAGGCATTGACGAGCAAATACAATGCATTGACGAGCAAATACAAGGTATTGACGAGCAAATACAATGCATTGACGAGCAAATACAAGGTATTGACGAGCAAATACAAGGCACTGACGAGCAAATACAAGTAATTGAATAGCAAATACAAGGCATCCACGAGCAAATACAAGGCATTGATGAGCACATACAAGGCATTGACTAGCAAATACAAGGCATTGACGAGCAAATACAAGGCATTGACGAGCAAATACAAGGCATTGACTAGCAAATACAAGTAATTGAAAGCAAATACAAGGCATCAACGAGCAAATACAAGGCATTGATGAGCAAATACAAGGCATTGATGAGCAAAAAAAAGGCATTGACTAGCAAATACAATGTATTGACTACCAAATACAAGGCATTGATGAGCAAATACAAGGCATTGACTAGCAAATACAAGGCACTGACTCGCAAATACAAGGCATTGATGAGCAAATACAAGGCATTGACTAAGGCATTGACTAGCAAATACAAGGCATTGACTAGCAAATACAAGGCACTGACGAGCAAATGCAATGCATTGACGAGCAAATACAAGGTATTGACGAGCAAATACAAGGCACTGACGAGCAAATACAAGTAATTGAATAGCAAATACAAGGCATCAACGAGCAAATACAAGGCATTGATGAGCAAATACAAGGCATTGATGAGCAAAAAAAGGCATTGACTAGCAAATACAATGCATTGACTAGCAAATACAAGGCATTGATGAGCAAATACAAGGTATTGACTAGCAAATACAAGGCATTGACGAGCAAATACAAGCCATCAGCGAGCAAATACAAGGCATTGACTAGCAAAAACAAGGCATTGAGAAGCAAATACAAGGCATCAACGAGCAAATACAAGGCATTGACGAGCAAATACAAGGCATCGACGAGCAAATACAAGTTATTAACGAGCAAATACAATGCATTGACGAGCAAATACAAGGTATTGACGAGCAAATACAAGGCACTGACGAGCAAATACAAGTAATTGAATAGCAAATACAAGGTATCAACGAGCAAATACAAGGCATTGATGAGCAAATACAAGGCATTGATGAGCAAATACAAGGCATTGACTAGCAAATACAAGGCATTGACGAGCAAATACAAGCCATTGACGAGCAAATACAAGGCATTGATGAGCAAACACAAGCCATCAACGAGCAAATACAAGGCATTGACGAGCAAATACAATGCATTGACAAGCAAATACAATGTATTGACGAGCAAATACAAGGCACTGACGAGCAAATACAAGTAATTGAATAGCAAATACAAGGCATCAACGAGCAAATACAAGGCATTGATGAGCAAATACAAGGCATTGACTAGCAAATACAAGGCATTGACGAGCAAATACAAGGCATTGATGAGCAAATACAAGGCATTGACTAGCAAATACAAGGCATTGACGAGCAAATACAAGGCGTTGATGAGCAAATACAAGGCATTGATGAGCAAATACAAGGCATTGACTAGCACATACGAGGCATTAACGAGCAAATACAAGGCATCAACGAGCAAATACAAGGCATCAACGAGCAAATACAAGGCATCAACGAGCAAATACAACGCATTGACGAGCAAATACAAGGCATTGATGAGCAAATACAAGGCATTGACTAGCAAATATAAGGCATTGACGAGCAAAAAGAAGGCATTGACGAGCAAATACAAGGCATTGACTAGCAAATACAAGTAATTGAAAGCAAATACAAGGCATCAACGAGCAAATACAAGGCATTGATGAGCAAATACAAGGCATTGATGAGCAAAAAAAAGGCATTGACTAGCAAATACAATGTATTGACTACCAAATACAAGGCATTGATGAGCAAATACAAGGCATTGACTAGCAAATATAAGGCACTGACTCGCAAATACAAGGCATTGATGAGCAAATACAAGGCATTGACTAAGGCATTGACTAGCAAATACAAGGCATTGACTAGCAAATACAAGGCATTGACGAGCAAATGCAATGCATTGACGAGCAAATACAAGGTATTGACGAGCAAATACAAGGCACTGACGAGCAAATACAAGTAATTGAATAGCAAATACAAGGCATCAACGAGCAAATACAAGGCATTGATGAGCAAATACAAGGCATTGATGAGCAAAAAAAGGCATTGACTAGCAAATACAATGCATTGACTAGCAAATACAAGGCATTGATGAGCAAATACAAGGTATTGACTAGCAAATACAAGGCATTGACGAGCAAATACAAGCCATCAGCGAGCAAATACAAGGCATTGACTAGCAAAAACAAGGCATTGAGAAGCAAATACAAGGCATCAACGAGCAAATACAAGGCATTGACGAGCAAATACAAGGCATCGACGAGCAAATACAAGTTATTAACGAGCAAATACAATGCATTGACGAGCAAATACAAGGTATTGACGAGCAAATACAAGGCACTGACGAGCAAATACAAGTAATTGAATAGCAAATACAAGGTATCAACGAGCAAATACAAGGCATTGATGAGCAAATACAAGGCATTGATGAGCAAATACAAGGCACTGACGAGCAAATACAAGTAATTTAATAGCAAATACAAGGCATCAACGAGCAAATACAAGGCATTGATGAGCAAATACAAGGCATTGACTAGCAAATACAAGGCATTGACGAGCAAATACAAGGCATTGATGAGCAAATACAAGGCATTGACTAGCAAATACAAGGCATTGACGAGCAAATACAAGGCGTTGATGAGCAAATACAAGGCATTGATGAGCAAATACAAGGCATTGACTAGCACATACAAGGCATTAACGAGCAAATACAAGGCATCAACGAGCAAATACAAGGCATCAACGAGCAAATACAAGGCATCAACGAGCAAATACAACGCATTGACGAGCAAATACAAGGCATTGATGAGCAAATACAAGGCATTGACTAGCAAATACAAGGCATTGACGAGCAAATACAAGGCATTGACGAGCAAATACAAGGCATTGACTAGCAAATACAAGGCATTGAACGAGCAAATACAAGGCATCGACGAGCAAATACAAGGCATTGACGAGCAAATACAATGCATTGACGAGCAAATACAAGGCATTGACGAGCAAATACAAGTAATTGAAGCAAATACAAGGCATTGACGAGCAAATACAAGGCATTGACGAGCAAATACAAGGCATTGATGAGCAAATACAAGGCATTGACTAGCAAATACAAGGCATTGACGAGCAAATACAAGGCATTGACGAGCAAATACAAGGCATTGATGAGCAAATACAAGGCATTACTAGCAAATACAAGGCATTGACTAGCAAATACAATGCATTGACTACCAAATACAAGGCATTGATGAGCAAATACAAGGCATTGACTAGCAAATACAAGGCACTGACTCGCAAATACAAGGCATTGACGAGCAAATACAAGGCATTGACGAGCAAATACAAGGCATTGACGAGCAAATACAAGGCACCAACGAGCAAATACAAGGCATTGACTAGCAAATACAAGTCATTGACTAGCAAATACAAGGCATTGACGAGCAAATACAAGGCATTGACGAGCAAATACCAGGCATTGACGAGCAAATACAAGGCATTGGCGAGCAAATACAAGGCATTGACGAGCAAATACAAGGCATTGACTAGCAAATACAAGGCATCAACGAGCAAATAAAAGGAACTGACGAGCAAATACAAGGCATTGAGCAAATACAAGGCATTGACTAGCAAATACAAGGCATTGACTAGCAAATACAAGGCATTGACGAGCAAATACAAGGCATTGACGAGCAAATACAAGGCTAAGGCATTGACGAGCAAATACAAGGCAGTGACGAGCAAATACAAGGCATTGACGAGCAAATACAAGGCATTGACGAGCAAATACAAGGCATTGACGAGCAAATACAAGGCATTGACGAGCAAATACAAGGCATTGACGAGCAAATACAAGGCATTGACGAGCAAATACAAGGCATTGACGAGCAAATACAAGGCATTGACTAGCAAATACAAGGCATTGACTAGCAAATACAAGGCATTGACGAGCAAATACAAGGCATCAACGAGCAAATACAAGGCATTGACGAGCAAATACAAAGGCATTGACGAGCAAATACAAGGCATCAACGAGCAAATACAAGGCATTGATGAGCAAATACAAGGCATTGATCAGCAAATACAAGGCATTGAGGAGCAAATACAAGGCATCGATGAGCAAATTCAAGGCATTGACGAGCAAATACAAGGCATTGACGAGCAAATACAAGGCATTGACGAGCAAATACAAGGCATTGATGAGCAAATACAAGGCATTGACTAGCAAATACAAGGCATTGAATAGCAAATACAAGGCATTGACGAGCAAATACAAGGCATTGACGAGCAAATACAAGGCATTGATGAGCAAATACAAGGCATTGACGAGCAAATACAAGGCATTGACGAGCAAATACAAGGCATTGACGAGCAAATACAAGGCATTGACGAGCAAATACAAGCAAATACAAGGCATTGACGAGCAAATACAAGGCATTGCAAATACAAGGCATTGACGAGCAAATACAAGGCATTGGCGAGCAAATACAAGGCATTGACGAGCAAATACAAGGCATTGACGAGCAAATACAAGGCATTGACGAGCAAATACAAGGCATTGACGAGCAAATACAAGGCATTGACGAGCAAATACAAGGCATTGACGAGCAAATACAAGGCATTGACGAGCAAATACAAGGCATTGAAAAAATACAAGGCATTGACGAGCAAATACAAGGCATCGAACGAGCAAATACAAGGCATTGACGAGCAAATACAAGGCATTGACGAGCAAATACAAGGCATCGATGAGCAAATACAAGGCATTGATGACGAGCAAATACAAGGCATTGACTAGCAAATACAAGGCATTGACGAGCAAATACAAGGCATTGATGAGCAAATACAAGGCATTGACTAGCAAATACAAGGCATTGACGAGCAAATACAAGGCATTGATGAGCAAATACAAGGCATTGATGAGCAAATACAAGGCATTGACGAGCAAATACAAGGCATTGACGAGCAAATACAAGGCATCAACGAGCAAATACAAGGCATTGACGAGCAAATACAAGGCATTGACGAGCAAATACAAGGCATTGACGAGCAAATACAAGGCATTAACGAGCAAATACAAGGCATTGATGAGCAAATACAAGGCATTGATGAGCAAATACAAGGCATGTAATGAGCAAATACAAGGCATTGACTAGCAAATACAAGGCATTGACGAGCAAATACAAGGCATTGACTAGCAAATACAAGGCATTGACAAGCAAATACAAGGCATTGACTAGCAAATACAAGGCATTGACAAGCAAATACAAGGCATTGAAGCAAATACAAGGCATTGACGAGCAAATACAAGGCATTGACTAGCAAATACAAGGCATTGACGAGCAAATACAAGGCATTGATGAGCAAATACAAGGCATTGCTGACGAGCAAATACAAGGCATTGACTAAGCAAATACAAGGCATTGACGAGCAAATACAAGGCATTGACGAGCAAATACAAGGCATTGACGAGCAAATACAAGGCATCAACGAGCAAATACAAGGCATTGACGAGCAAATACAAGGCATTGACGAGCAAATACAAGGCATTGACGAGCAAATATACAAGGCACTGACGAGCAAATACAAGGCATCAACGAGCAAATACAAGGCATTGACGAGCAAATACAAGGCATTGATGAGCAAATACAAGGCATTGACGAGCAAATACAAGGCATTGACGAGCAAATACAAGGCATTGACTAGCAAATACAAGCAAATACAAGGCATTGACGAGCAAATACAAGGCATTGATGAGCAAATACAAGGCATTGACTAGCAAATACAAGGCATTGACGAGCAAATACAAGGCATTGATGAGCAAATACAAGGCATTGACTAGCAAATACAAGGCATTGACGAGCAAATACAAGGCATTGACGAGCAAATACAAGGCATTGACGAGCAAATACAAGGCAATTGGCATTGACTAGCAAATACAAGGCATTGACTAGCAAATACAAGGCATTGACGAGCAAATACAAGGCATTGACTAGCAAATACAAGGCATTGACGAGCAAATACAAGGCATTGACGAGCAAATACAAGGCATTGACTAGCAAATACAAGGCATTGACGAGCAAATACAAGGCATTGACTAGCAAATACAAGGCATTGATTAGCAAATACAAGGCATTGACGAGCAAATACAAGGCATTGACTAGCAAATACAACGCATTGACGAGCAAATACAAGGCATTGATGAGCAAATACAAGGCATTGACGAGCAAATACAAGGCATTGACGAGCAAATACAAGGCATTGACGAGCAAATACAAGGCATCGAGCAAATACAAGGCATTGACGAGCAAATACAAGGCATTGACGAGCAAATACAAGCATTGACGAGCAAATACAAGGCATTGATGAGCAAATACAAGGCATTGACTAGCAAATACAAGGCATTGACGAGCAAATACAAGGCATTGATGAGCAAATACAAGGCATTGACTAGCAAATACAAGGGCATTGACGAGCAAATACAAGGCATTGATGAGCAAATACAAGGCATTGACTAGCAAATACAAGGCATTGACGAGCAAATACAAGGCATTGACGAGCAAATACAAGGCATTGACTAGCAAATACAAGGCATTGACGAGCAAATACAAGGCATTGATGAGCAAATACAAGGCATTGATGAGCAAATACAAGGCATTGACTAGCAAATACAAGGCATTGACGAGCAAATACAAGGCATTGACTAGCAAATACAAGGCATTGACGAGCAAATACAAGGCATTGACGAGCAAATAAAAGGCATCAAGGCATTGATGAGCAAATACAAGGCATTGACGAGCAAATACAAGGCATTGACGAGCAAATACAAGGCATTGACTAGCAAATACAAGGAATTGAATTGACTAGCAAATACAAGGCATTGACGAGCAAATACAAGGCATTGACTAGCAAATACAAGGCATTGACGAGCAAATACAAGGCATTGATGAGCAAATACAAGGCATTGAGGAGCAAATACAAGGCATTGACTAGCAAATACAAGGCATTGACGAGCAAATACAAGGCATTGACGAGCAAATACAAGGCATTGATTAGCAAATACAAGGCATTGACGAGCAAATACAAGGCATTGACTAGCAAATACAAGGCATTGACGAGCAAATACAAGGCATTGACGAGCAAATACAAGGCATTGATGAGCAAATACAAGGCATTGATGAGCAAATACAAGGCATTGACTAGCAAATACAAGGCATTGACGAGCAAATACAAGGCATTGACGAGCAAATACAAGGCATTGAGGAGCAAATACAAGGCATTGACGAGCAAATACAAGGCATTGACGAGCAAATACAAGGCATTGATGAGCAAATACAAGGCATTGACGAGCAAATACAAGGCATTGATGAGCAAATACAAGGCATTGACTAGCAAATACAAGGCATTGACGAGCAAATACAAGGCATCGACTAGCAAATACAAGGGCATTGAGCAAATACAAGGCATTGACGAGCAAATACAAGGCATTGACGAGCAAATAAAGGCATCGACGAGCAAATACAAGGCATTGACGAGCAAATACAAGGCATTGACGAGCAAATACAAGGCATTGACGAGCAAATACAAGGCATTGACGAGCAAATACAAGGCATTGACTAGCAAATACAAGGCATTGACGAGCAAATACAAGGCATTGACGAGCAAATACAAGGCATTGACGAGCAAATACAAGGCATTGACTAGCAAATACAAGGCATAAACGAGCAAATACAAGGCATTGACGAGCAAATACAAGGCATTGACGAGCAAATACAAGGCATTGATGAGCAAATACAAGGCATTGACTAGCAAATACAAGGCATTGACGAGCAAATACAAGGCATACAAGGTATTGATAGAGCAAATACAAGGCATTGACGAGCAAATACAAGGCATTGACGAGCAAATACAAGGCATTGACGAGCAAATACAAGGCATTGACGAGCAAATACAAGGCATTGAGCGAGCAAATACAAGGCATTGACGAGCAAATACAAGGCATTGACGAGCAAATACAAGGCATTGATGAGCAAATACAAGGCATTGACTAGCAAATACAAGGCATTGACTAGCAAATACAAGGCATTGACGAGCAAATACAAGGCATTGACTAGCAAATACAATGCATTGACGAGCAAATACAAGGCATCAACGAGCAAATACAAGGCATTGACTAGCAAATACAAGGCATTGACTCGCAAATACAAGGCATTGACGAGCAAATACAAGGCATTGATGAGCAAATACAAGGCATTGACTAGCAAATACAAGGCATTGACGAGCAAATACAAGGCATTGATGAGCAAATACAAGGCATTGACTAGCAAATACAAGGCATTGACGAGCAAATACAAGGCATTGATGAGCAAATACAAGGCATTGACGAGCAAATACAAGGCATTGAATAGCAAATACAAGGCATTGAATAGCAAATACAAGGCATTGACTAGCAAATACAAGGCATTGACGAGCAAATACAAGGCATTGACTAGCAAATACAAGGCATTGACTAGCAAATACAAGGCATCGACGAGCAAATACAAGGCATTGACGAGCAAATACAAGGCATTGACGAGCAAATACAAGGCATTGACGAGCAAATACAAGGCATTGACTAGCAAATACAAGGCATTGACTAGCAAATACAAGGCATTGACGAGCAAATACAAGGCATTGACGAGCAAATACAAGGCATTGACGAGCAAATACAAGGCATTGACGAGCAAATACAAGGCATTGACTAGCAAATACAAGGCATTGTGACGAGCAAATACAAGGCATTGACGAGCAAATACAAGGCATATTGACTAGCAAATACAAGGCATTGACGAGCAAATACAAGGCATTGACGAGCAAATACAAGGCATTGATGAGCAAATACAAAGGCATTGACTAGCAAATACAAGGCATTGTCGAGCAAATACAAGGCATTGATGAGCAAATACAAGCATTACTAGCAAATACAAGGCATTGAATAGCAAATACAAGGCATTGACTAGCAAATACAAGGCATTGACGAGCAAATACAAGGCATTGATGAGCAAATACAAGGCATTGACTAGCAAATACAAGGCATTGACTCGAGCAAATACAAGGCATTGACGAGCAAATACAAGGCATTGACGAGCAAATACAAGGCATTTGACGAGCAAATACAAGGCATCAACGAGCAAATACAAGGCATTGACGAGCAAATACAAGGCATTGACGAGCAAATACAAGGCATTGACGAGCAAATACAAGGCATTGACGAGCAAATACAAGGCATCGACGAGCAAATACAAGGCATTGACTAGCAAATACAAGGCATTGACTAGCAAATACAAGGCATTGACGAGCAAATACAAGGCATTGACTGAGCAAATACAAGGCATTGACTAGCAAATACAAGGCATTGACGAGCAAATACAAGGCATTGATGAGCAAATACAAGGCATTGACGAGCAAATACAAGGCATTGACGAGCAAATACAAGGCATTGACGAGCAAATACAAGGCATTGACTAGCAAATACAAGGCATTGACTAGCAAATACAAGGCATTGACGAGCAAATAAAAGGCATTGACTAGCAAATACAAGGCATTGACGAGCAAATACAAGGCATTGATGAGCAAATACAAGGCATTGACTAGCAAATACAAGGCATTGAATAGCAAATACAAAGGCATTGACGAGCAAATACAAGGCATTGACTAGCAAATACAAGGCATTGACGAGCAAATACAAGGCATTGACTAGCAAATACAAGGCATTGACTAGCAAATACAAGGCATTGACGAGCAAATACAAGGCATTGACGAGCAAATACAAGGCATTGACGAGCAAATACAAGGCATTGACGAGCAAATACAAGGCATTGACGAGCAAATACAAGGCATTGACGAGCAAATACAAGGCATTGACGAGCAAATACAAGGCATTGACGAGCAAATACAAGGCATCAACGAGCAAATACAAGGCATTGACTAGCAAATACAAGTCAGTGACTCGCAAATACAAGGCATTGACGAGCAAATACAAGGTATTGATGAGCAAATACAAGGCATTGACTAGCAAATACAAGGCATTGACGAGCAAATACAAGGCAATGATGAGCAAATACAAAGGCATTGACTAGCAAATACAAGGCATTGTCGAGCAAATACAAGGCATTGATGAGCAAATACAAATCCATTACTAGCAAATACAAGGCATTGAATAGCAAATACAAGGCATTGACTAGCAAATACAATGCATTGACTACCAAATACAAGGCATTGATGAGCAAATACAAGGCATTGACTAGCAAATACAAGGCACTGACTCGCAAATACAAGGCATCGACGAGCAAATACAAGGCATTGACGAGCAAATACAAGGCATTGACGAACAAATACAAGGCATTGACGAGCAAATACAAGGCATTGACTAGCAAATACAAGGCATTGACGAGCAAATACAAGGCATTGATGAGCAAATACAAGGCATTGACGAGCAAATACAAGGCATTGAGCAAATACAAGGCATTGACTAGCAAATACAAGGCATTGACGAGCAAATACAAGGCATTGACGAGCAAATACAAGGCATTGACTAGCAAATACAAGGCATTGACGAGCAAATACAAGGCATTGACGAGCAAATACAAGGCATTGACGAGCAAATACAAGGCATAGACGAGCAAATACAAGGCATTGACGAGCAAATACAAGGCATTGATGAGCAAATACAAGGCATTGACTAGCAAATACAAGGCATTGACGAGCAAATACAAGGCATTGATGAGCAAATACAAGGCATTGATGAGCAAATACAAGGCATTGACTAGCAAATACAAGGCATTGACAAGCAAATACAAGGCACGACGAGCAAATACAAGGCATTGACGAGCAAATACAAGGCATTGACGAGCAAATACAAGGCATTGACGAGCAAATACAAGGCATTGACGAGCAAATACAAGGCATTGACGAGCAAATACAAGGCATTGACTAGCAAATACAAGGCATTGACTAGCAAATACAAGGCATTGACGAGCAAATACAAGGCATTGACGAGCAAATACAAGGCATTGACGAGCAAATACAAGGCATTGACGAGCAAATACAAGGCATTGACGAGCAAATACAAGGCATTGACGAGCAAATACAAGGCATTGACTAGCAAATACAAGGCATTGACGAGCAAATACAAGGCATTGATGAGCAAATACAAGGCATTGACTAGCAAATACAAGGCATTGACGAGCAAATACAAGGCATTGACGAGCAAATACAAGGCATTGACGAGCAAATACAAGGCATCGACGAGCAAATACAAGGCATCGACGAGCAAATACAAGGCATTGACGAGCAAATACAAGGCATTGACGAGCAAATACAAGGCATTGACTAGCAATTACAAATACAAGGCATTGACGAGCAAATACAAGGCATTGACGAGCAAATACAAGGCATTGATGAGCAAATACAAGGCATTGACGAGCAAATACAAGGCATTGACGAGCAAATACAAGGCATTGACGAGCAAATACAAGGCATTGACGAGCAAATACAAGGCATTGACGAGCAAATACAAGGCATTGACTAGCAAATACAAGGCATTGACTAGCAAATACAAGGCATTGACGAGCAAATACAAGGCATTGATGAGCAAATACAAGGCATTGACGAGCAAATACAAGGCATTGACGAGCAAATACAAGGCATTGACGAGCAAATACAAGGCATTGACGAGCAAATACAAGGCATTGACGAGCAAATACAAGGCATTGAGCGAGCAAATACAAGGCAAGGCATTGACGAGCAAATACAAGGCATTGACGAGCAAATACAAGGCATTGACTACCAAATACAAGGCATTGACGAGCAAATTACAAGGCATTGACGAGCAAATACAAGGCATTGATGAGCAAATACAAGGCATTGACGAGCAAATACAAGGCATTGACGAGCAAATACAAGGCATTGAACGAGCAAATACAAGGCATTGACTAGCAAATACAAGGCATTGACGAACAAATACAAGGCATTGAATAGCAAATACAAGGCATTGAATAGCAAATACAAGGCATTGAATAGCAAATACAAGGCATCGACCAGCAAATACAAGGCATTGACAAGCAAATACAAGGCATCGACGAGCAAATACAAGGCATTGACGAGCAAATACAAGGCATTGACGAGCAAATACAAGGCATTGACGAGCAAATACAAGGCATTGACGAGCAAATACAAGGCATTGACGAGCAAATACAAGGCATTGACGAGCAAATACAAGGCATTGACGAGCAAATACAAGGCATTGACTAGCAAATACAAGGCATCGACCAAATACAAGGCATTGACGAGCAAATACAAGGCATTGACTAGCAAATACAAGGCATCAACGAGCAAATACAAGGCATTGACGAGCAAATACAAGGCATTGACGAGCAAATACAAGGCATTGATGAGCAAATACAAGGCATTGACGAGCAAATACAAGGCATTGACGAGCAAATACAAGGCATTGACGAGCAAATACAAGGCATTGACGAGCAAATACAAGGCATTGACGAGCAAATACAAGGCATCGACGAGCAAATACAAGGCATTGACGAGCAAATACAAGGCATTGACTAGCAAATACAAGGCATTGACGAGCAAATACAAGGCATTGATGAGCAAATACAAGGCATTGACTAGCAAATACAAGGCATTGACTAGCAAATACAAGGCATTGACGAGCAAATACAAGGCATTGACTAGCAAATACAAGGCATTGACGAGCAAATACAAGGCATTGACGAGCAAATACAAGGCATAGCAAATACAAGGCATTGACGAGCAAATACAAGGCATTGACGAGCAAATACAAGGCATTGATGAGCAAATACAAGGCATTGACTAGCAAATACAAGGCATTGACGAGCAAATACAAGGCATTGACGAGCAAATACAAGGCATTGACGAGCAAATACAAGGCATTGACTAGCAAATACAAGGCATTGACTAGCAAATACAAGGCATTGACGAGCAAATACAAGGCATTGAACGAGCAAATACAAGGCATTGACTAGCAAATACAAGGCATTGACGAGCAAATACAAGGCATTGACGAGCAAATACAAGGCATTGATTAGCAAATACAAGGCATTGACTAGCAAATACAAGGCATTGACGAGCAAATACAAGGCATTGATGAGCAAATACAAGGCATTGACTAGCAAATACAAGGCATTGACGAGCAAATACAAGGCATTGACTAGCAAATACAAGGCATTGACTAGCAAATACAAGGCATTGATGAGCAAATACAAGGCATTGACTAGCAAATACAAGGCATTGACGAGCAAATACAAGGCATTGATGAGCAAATACAAGGCATTGATGAGCAAATACAAGGCATTGACGAGCAAATACAAGGCATCAACGAGCAAATACAAGGCATTGACGAGCAAATACAAGGCATTGACGAGCAAATACAAGGCATTGACGAGCAAATACAAGGCATTGATGAGCAAATACAAGGCATTGACTAGCAAATACAAGGCATTGACGAGCAAATACAAGGCATTGACTAGCAAATACAAGGCATTGACGAGCAAATACAAGGCATTGATGAGCAAATACAAGGCATTGATGAGCAAATACAAGGCATTGACTAGCAAATACAAGGCATTGACGAGCAAATACAAGGCATTGACGAGCAAATACAAGGCATTGACGAGCAAATACAAGGCATTGACGAGCAAATACAAGGCATTGATGAGCAAATACAAGGCATTGACGAGCAAATACAAGGCATTGACGAGCAAATACAAGGCATTGACGAGCAAATACAAGGCATTGACGAGCAAATACAAGGCATTGACGAGCAAATACAAGGCATTGATGAGCAAATACAAGGCATTGACTAGCAAATACAAGGCATTGACGAGCAAATACAAGGCATTGATGAGCAAATACAAGGCATTGACGAGCAAATACAAGGCATTGACGAGCAAATACAAGGCATTGATGAGCAAATACAAGGCATTGACGAGCAAAAAAAACGAGCAAATACAAGGCAGCAAATACAAGGAGCAAATACAAGGCATTGACGAGCAAATACAAGGCATTGATGACGCAAATACAAGGCATTGACAATACAAGGCCAAGCAAAATACAAGGCACAAGCAAGCAAATACAAACGAGCAAATACAAAACAAGGCATGAAGCAAATACAAATGAGCAAAATACAAGGCATTGACTAGCAAATACAACCATTGACGAGCAAATACAAGGCATCGACTAGCAAATACAAGGCATTGATCAGCAAATACAAGGCATCGACGAGCAAATACAAGGCATCGACGAGCAAATACAAGGCATCGACGAGCAAATACAAGGCATCGACGAGCAAATACAAGGCATCAGCGAGCAAACACAAGGCATTGACGAGCAAATACAAGGCATTGACGAGCAAATACAAGGCATTGACGAGCAAATACAAGGCATTGACGAGCAAATACAAGGCATCAACGAGCAAATACAAGGAATTGACTAGCAAATACAAGTCATTGACTAGCAAATACAAGGCATTGACGAGCAAATACAAGGCATTGATGAGCAAATACAAGGCATTGACTAGCAAATACAAGGCATTGACGAGCAAATACAAGGCATTGATGAGCAAATACAAGGCATTGAGGAGCAAATACAAGGCATCGACGAGCAAATACAAGGCATCAGCGAGCAAACACAAGGCATTGACGAGCAAATACAAGGCATTGACTAGCAAATACAAGGCATTGACTACCAATTACAAGGCATTGACGAGCAAATACAAGGCATTGACGAGCAAAAACAAGGCATTGGTGAGCAAATACAAGCCATTGACTAGCAAATACAAGGCATTGACGAGCAAATACAAGGCATTGATGAGCAAATACAAGGCATTGAGGAAAAAATACAAGGCATTGACTAGCAAATACAAGGCATTGATTAGCAAATACAAGGCATTGACGAGCAAATACAAGGCATCGACGAGCAAATACAAGGCATCGACAAGCAAATACAAGGCATCGACAAGCAAATACAAGGCATCGACGAGCAAATACAAGGCATCAGCGAGCAAACACAAGGCATTGACGAGCAAATACAAGGCATTGACAAGCAAATACAAGGCATTGACTACCAAATACAAGGCATTGACGAGCAAATACAAGGCATTGACGAGCAAATACAAGGCATTGACGAGCAAATACAAGGCATTGACTAGCAAATACAATGCATCAACGACCAAATACAATGCATCAACGAGCAAATACAAGGCATTGACTAGCAAATACAAGGCATTGACGAGCAAATACAAGGCACAACTAGCAAATACAAGGCATCGACGAGCAAATACAAGGCATCGACGAGCAAATACAAGGCATCGACGAGCAAATACAAGGCATCGACGAGCAAATACAAGCATTGACTAGCAAATACAAGCATTGACGAGCAAATACAAAGCATCGACTAGCAGATACAAGGCATTGATTAGCAAATACAAGGTATCGACGAACAAATACAAGGCATCGACGAGCAAATACAAGGCATCGACGAGCAAATACAAGGCATTGACGAGCAAATACAAGGCATCAACGAGAAAATACAAGGCATCAACGAGAAAATACAAGGCATCAACGAGCAAATACAAGGCATTGACGAGCAAATACAAGGCATTGACTACCAAATACAAGGCATTGATGAGCAAATACAAGGCATTGACGAGCAAATACAAGGCACCGACTAGCAAAAACAAGGCATCGACTAGCAAATACAAGGCATCGACGAGCAAATACAAGGCATTGACGAGCAAATACAAGGCACCAACGAGCAAATACAAGGCATCAACGAGAAAATGCAAGGCACCGACTAGCAAATACAAGGCACCGACTAGCAAATACAAGGCATCGACTAGCAAATACAAGGCATCGACGAGCAAATAAAAGGCATCGACGAGAAAATACAAGGCATCAACGAGCAAATACAAGGCATCAACAAGCAAATACAAGGAATTGACTGGCAAATACAAGGCATTGACTAGCAAATAAAAGGCATTGACTAGCAAATACTAGGCATTGACGAGCAAATACAAGGCATCGACTAGCAAATACAAGGCATCGACGAGCAAATAAAAGGCATCGACGAGAAAATACAAGGCATCAACGAGCAAATACAAGGCATCAACAAGCAAATACAAGGAATTGACTGGCAAATACAAGGCATTGACTAGCAAATAAAAGGCATTGACTAGCAAATACTAGGCATTGACGAGCAAATACAACGCATTCATGAGAAAATACAAGGCATTGAGGAGAAAATACAAGGCATTGACTAGCAAATACAAGGCATTGACTAGCAAATACAAGCATTGACGAGCAAATACAAGGCATCGACTAGCAAATACAAGGCATTTATTAGCAAATACAAGGCATCGACGAGCAAATACAAGTCATCGACGAGCAAATACAAGGCATCGACGAGCAAATACAAGGCATTGACTAGCAAATACAAGTCATTGACTAGCAAATACAAGGCATTGACGAGCAAATACAAGGCATTGATGAGCAAATACAAGGCATTGACTAGCAAATACAAGGCATTGACGAGCAAATACAAGGCATTAACGAGCAAATACAATGCATTGACGAGCAAATACAAGGTATTGACGAGTAAATACAAGGCACTGACGAGCAAATACAAGGCATTGATGAGCAAATACACGGCATTGATGAGCAAATACAAGGCATTGACTAGCAAATACAATGCATTGACTAGCAAATACAAGGCACTGACGAGCAAATACAAGGCATTGATGAGCAAATACAAGGCATTGACTAGCAAATACAAGGCATTGACGAGCAAATACAAGCCATCAGCGAGCATATACAGGGCATTGACTAGCAAAAACAAGGCATTGACTAGCAAATACAAGGCATCAACGAGCAAATACAAGGCATTGACGAGCAAATACAAGGCATTGAATAGCAAATACAAGGCATTGAATAGCAAATACAAGGCATTGACTAGCAAATACAATGCATTGACTATCAAATACAAGGTATTGATATAGCTCACTGACGAGCAAACACAAGGCATCAACGAGCAAATACAAGGCATTGACGAGCAAATACAAGACATCGACGAGCAAATACAAGGCATTGAGGAGCAAATACAAGGCATCGACGAGCAAATACAAGGCATCGACGAGCAAATACAAGGCATTGATGAGCAAATACAACGCATTGACTAGCAAATACAAGGCATCAACGAGAAAATACAAGGCATTGACTAGCAAATACAATGCATTGACTACCAAATACAAGGCATTGATGAGCAAATACAAGGCATTGACTAGCAAATACAAGGCACTGACTCGCAAATACAAGGCAATGACGAGCAAATACAAGGCATTGACGAGCAAATACAAGGCATTGACGAGCAAATACGAGGTATCAACGAACAAATACAAGGCATTGACTAGCAAATACAAGTCATTGACTAGCAAATACAAGGCATTGACGAACAAATACAAGGCATTGATGAGCAAATACAAGGCATTGACTAGCAAATACAAGGCATTGACGAGCAAATACAAGGCATTGATGAGCAAATACAAGGCATTGACTAGCAAATACAAGGCATTGACGAGCAAATACAAGGCGTTGATGAGCAAATACAAGGCATTGATGAGCAAATACAAGGCATTGACTAGCAAATACAAGGCATTGACGAGCAAATACAAGGCATTGACTAGCAAATACAACGCATTGACTACCAAATACAAGGCATTGATGAGCAAATACAAGGCATTGACTAACAAATACAAGGCACTGACTCGCAAATACAAGGCATTGACGAGCAAATACAAGGCATTCACGAGCAAATACAAGGCATTGACGAGCAAATACAAGGCATCAACGAGCAAATACAAGGCATTGACTAGCAAATACAAGTCATTGACTAGCAAATACAAGGTATTGACGAGCAAATACAAGGCATTGATGAGCAAATACAAGGCATTGACTAGCAAATACAAGGCATTGACGAGCAAATACAAGGCATTAACGAGCAAATACAATGCATTGACGAGCAAATACAAGGTATTGACGAGCAAATACAAGGCACTGACGAGCAAATACAAGGCATTGAGGAGCAAATACAAGGCATTGATGAGCAAATACAAGGCATTGACTAGCAAATACAATGCATTGACTAGCAAATACAAGGCACTGACGAGCAAATACAAGGCATTGATGAGCAAATACAAGGCATTGACTAGCAAATACAAGGCATTGACGAGCAAATACAAGCCATCAGCGAGCAAATACAAGGCATTGACTAGCAAAAACAAGGCATTGACTAGCAAATACAAGGCATCAACGAGCAAATACAAGGCATTGACGAGCAAATACAAGGCATTGACGAGCAAATACAAGGCATTGAATAGCAAATACAAGGCATTGAATAGCAAATACAAGGCATTGACTAGCAAATACAATGCATTGACTATCAAATACAAGGTATTGATATAGCTCACTGACGAGCAAACACAAGGCATCAACGAGCAAATACAAGGCATTGACGAGCAAATACAAGGCATCGACGAGCAAATACAAGGCATTGAGGAGCAAATACAAGGCATCGACGAGCAAATACAAGGCATCGACGAGCAAATACAAGGCATTGATGAGCAAATACAACGCATTGACTAGCAAATACAAGGCATCAACGAGAAAATACAAGGCATTGACGAGCAAATACAAGGCCAACGAGCAAATACAAGGCATTGACGAGCAAATACAAGGCATTGACGAGCAAATACAAGGCATTGACGAGCAAATACAAGGCATCAACGAGCAAATACAAGGCATTGACTAGCAAATACAAGTCATTGAATGGAAATACAAGGCATTGACGAGCAAATACAAGGTATTGATGAGCAAATACAAGGCATTGACTAGCAAATACAAGGCATTGACGAGCAAATACAAGGCATTGATGAGCAAATACAAGGCATTGACTAGCAAATACAACGCATTGACGAGCAAATACAAGGCGTTAATGAGCAAATACAAGGCACTGATGAGCAAATACAAGGCATTGACTAGCAAATACAAGGCATTAACGAGCAAATACAAGGCATCAACGAGCAAATACAAGCATCAACGAGCAAATACAACGCATTGACGCGGAAATACAAGGCATTGATGAGCAAATACAAGGCATTGACTAGCAAATACAAGGCATTGACGAGCAAATACAAGGCATTGACGAGCAAATACAAGGCATTGACGAGCAAACACAAGGCATCAACGAGCAAATTCAAGGCATTGACGAGCAAATACAAGGCATCGACGAGCAAATACAAGGCATTAACGAGCAAATGCAATGCATTGACGAGCAAATACAAGGTATTGACGAGCAAATACAAGGCACTGACGAGCAAATACAAGGCATTGAATAGCAAATACAAGGCATCAACGAGCAAATACAAGGCACTGATGAGCAAATATACGGCATTGATGAGCAAATACAAGGCATTGACTAGCAAATACAATGCATTGACTAGCAAATACAAGGCATTGACGAGCAAATACAAGGCATTGATGAGCAAATACAAGGCATTGACTAGCAAATACAAGGCATTGACTAGCAAATACAATGCATTGACTACCAAATACAAGGCATTGATGAGCAAATACAAGGCATTGACCAGCAAGTACAAGACACTGACTCGCAAATACAAGGCATTGGCGAGCAAATACAAGGCATTGACGAGCAAATACAAGGCATTGACGAGCAAATACAAGGTTATCAACGAACAAATACAAGGCATTGACTAGCAAATACAAGGCATTGACGAGCAAATACAAGGCATTGATGAGCAAATACAAGGCATTGACTAGCAAATACAAGGCATTGACGAGCAAATACAAGGCATTGATGAGCAAATACAAGGCATTGACAAGCAAATACAAGGCATTGACGAGCAAATACAAGGCGTTGATGAGCAAATACAAGGCAATGATGAGCAAATACAAGGCATTGACTAGCAAATACAAGGCATTAACGAGCAAATACAAGGCATCAACGAGCAAATACAAGGCATCAACGAGCAAATACAACGCATTGACCAGCAAATACAAGGCATTAATGAGCAAATACAAGGCATTGAGTAGCAAATACAAGGCATTGACGAGCAAGTACAAGACATTGACGAGCAAATACAAGGCATTGGACGAGCAAATACAAGGCATCAACGAGCAAATACAAGGCATTGACGAGCAAATACAAGGCATCGACGAGCAAATACAAGGCATTAACGAGCAAATACAATGCATTGACGAGCAAATACAAGGTATTAATTGACGAGCAAATACAAGGCACTGACGAGCAAATACAAGTAATTGAATAGCAAATACAAGGCATCAACGAGCAAATACAAGGCATTGATGAGCAAATACAAGGCATTGATAAGCAAATACAAGGCATTGACTAGCAAATACAATGCATTGACTAGCAAATACAAGGCATTGACGAGCAAATAAAAGGCATTGATGAGCAAATACAAGGCATTGACTAGCAAATACAAGGCATTGACGAGCAAATACAAGCCATCAGCGAGCAAATACAAGGCATTGACTAGCAAAAACAAGGCATTGACAAGCAAATACAAGGCATCAACGAGCAAATACAAGGCATTGACGAGCAAATACAAGGCATTGAATAGCAAATACAAGGCATTGAATAGCAAATACAAGGCATTGACTAGCAAATACAATGCATTGACTACCAAATACAAGGCATTGATGAGCAAATACAAGGCATTGACTAGCAAATACAAGGCACTGACTCGCAAATACAAGGCATTGATGAGCAAATACAAGGCATTGACTAAGGCATTCACTAGCAAATACAAGGCATTGACTAGCAAATACAAGGCATAAAGGAGCAAATACAAGGTATTGACGAGCAAATACAAGGCACTGACGAGCAAATACAAGTCATTGAATAGCAAATACAAGGCATTGACTAGCAAATACAAGGCATTGACGAGCAAATACAAGGCATTGATGAGCAAATACAAGGCATTGACTAGCAAATACAAGGCATTGACGAGCAAATACAAGGCGTTGATGAGCAAATACAAGGCATTGATGAGCAAATACAAGGCATTGACTAGCAAATACAAGGCATTGACGAGCAAATACAAGGCATTGACGAGCAAATACAACGCATTGACTACCAAATACAAGGCATTGATGAGCAAATACAAGGCATTGACTAACAAATACAAGCATTGACTAGCAAATACAAGGCATTGACTAGCAAATACAAGGCATAAAGGAGCAAATACAAGGTATTGACGAGCAAATACAAGGCACTGACGAGCAAATACAAGTCATTGAATAGCAAATACAAGGCATTGACTAGCAAATACAAGGCATTGACGAGCAAATACAAGGCATTGATGAGCAAATACAAGGCATTGACTAGCAAATACAAGGCATTGACGAGCAAATACAAGGCGTTGATGAGCAAATCAAGGCATTGATGAGCAAATACAAGGCATTGACTAGCAAATACAAGGCATTGACGAGCAAATACAAGGCATTGACGAGCAAATACAACGCATTGACTACCAAATACAAGGCATTGATGAGCAAATACAAGGCATTGACTAACAAATACAAGCATTGACGAGCAAATACAAGGCATCGACTAGCAAATACAAGGCATTTATTAGCAAATACAAGGCATCGACGAGCAAATACAAGGCATTGACGAGCAAATACAAGGCATTGACGAGCAAATACAAGTCATTGACTAGCAAATACAAGGCATTGACGAGCAAATACAAGGCATTGATGAGCAAATACAAGGCATTGACTAGCAAATACAAGGCATTGACGAGCAAATACAAGGCATTGATGAGCAAATACAAGGCATTGACTAGCAAATACAAGGCATTGACGAGCAAATACAAGGCGTTGATGAGCAAATACAAGGCATTGATGAGCAAATACAAGGCATTGACTAGCAAATACAAGGCATTAACGAGCAAATACAAGGCATCAACGAGCAAATACAAGGCATCAACGAGCAAATACAACGCATTGACCAGCAAATACAAGGCATTGATGAGCAAATACAAGGCATTGACTAGCAAATACAAGGCATTGACGAGCAAGTACAAGGCATTGACGAGCAAATACAAGGCATTGACGAGCAAACACAAGGCATCAACGAGCAAATACAAGGCATTGACGAGCAAATACAAGGCATCGACGAGCAAATACAAGGCATTAACGAGCAAATACAATGCATTGACGAGCAAATACAAGGTATTAATTGACGAGCAAATACAAGGCACTGACGAGCAAATACAAGTAATTGAATAGCAAATACAAGGCATCAACGAGCAAATACAAGGCATTGATGAGCAAATACAAGGCATTGATAAGCAAATACAAGGCATTGACTAGCAAATACAATGCATTGACTAGCAAATACAAGGCATTGACGAGCAAATAAAAGGCATTTATGAGCAAATACAAGGCATTGACTAGCAAATACAAGGCATTGACGAGCAAATACAAGCCATCAGCGAGCAAATACAAGGCATTGACTAGCAAAAACAAGGCATTGACAAGCAAATACAAGGCATCAACGAGCAAATACAAGGCATTGACGAGCAAATACAAGGCATTGATGAGCAAATACAAGGCATTGATGAGCAAATACAAGGCATTGACTAGCAAACACAAGGCATCAACGAGCAAATACAAGGCATTGGCGAGCAAATACAAGGCATCGACGAGCAAATGCAAGGCATTGACTAGCAAATACAAGGCATTGAGGAGCAAATAGAAGGCATTGACGAGCAAATACAACGCATTCATGAGAAAATACAAGGCATTGACTAGCAAACACAAGGCATCAACGAGCAAATACAAGGCATTGGCGAGCAAATACAAGGCATCGACGAGCAAATGCAAGGCATTGACTAGCAAATACAAGGCATTGAGGAGCAAATAGAAGGCATTGACGAGCAAATACAACGCATTCATGAGAAAATACAAGGCATTGAGGAGAAAATACAAGGCATTGACTAGCAAATACAAGCATTGACGAGCAAATACAAGTCATCGACGAGCAAATACAAGGCATCGACGAGCAAATACAAGGCATTCACGAGCAAATACAAGGCACCAACGAGCAAATACAAGGCATCAACGAGAAAATACAAGGCATTGACGAGCAAATACAAGGCATTGACGAGCAAATACAAGGCATTGACGAGCAAATACAAGGCATCAACGACCAAATACAATGCATCAAGGAGCAAATACAAGGCATTGACTAGCAAATACAAGGCATTGACGAGCAAATACAAGGCACAACTAGCAAATACAAGGCATCGACGAGCAAATACAAGGCATCGACGAGCAAATACAAGGCATCGATGAGCAAATACAAGGCATCGATGAGCAAATACAAGGCATCGACGAGCAAATACAAGGCATCAACGAGCAAATACAAGGCATCAACAAGCAAATACAAGGATTAATTGAATTGACTAGCAAATACAAGGCATTGACTAGCAAATAAAAGGCACTGACTAGCAAATACTAGGCATTGACGAGCAAATACAACGTATTGATGAGCAAATACAAGGAATTGAGGAGAAAATACAAGGCATTGACTAGCAAATACAAGCATTGACGAGCAAATACAAGGCATCGACTAGCAGATACAAGGCATTGATTAGCAAATACAAGGTATCGACGAGCAAATACAAGGCATCGACGAGCAAATACAAGGCATCGACGAGCAAATACAAGGCATTGATGAGCAAATACGAGGAATTGACTAGCAAATACAAGGCATTGACGAGCAAATACAAGGCATTCATGAGCAAATACAAGGCATTGACTAGCAAATACAAGGCATTGGCGAGCAAATACAAGGCATTGATGAGCAAATACAAGGCATTGACTAATAAATACAAAGCATTGACTACCAAATACAAGGCATTGATGAGCAAATACAAGGCATTGACTAGCAAATACAAGGCACTGACTCGCAAATACAAGGCATTGACGAGCAAATACAAGGCATTTACGAGCAAATACAAGGCATCAACGAGCAAATACAAGGCATCAACGAGCAAATACAAGGTATTGACTAGCAAATACAAGTCATTGACTAGCAAATGCAAGGCATTGACGAGCAAATACAAGGCATTGATGAGCAAATACAAGGCATTGGCAAGCAAATACAAGGCATTGACGAGCAAATACAAGGCATTGATGAGCAAATACAAGGCATTGACTAGCAAATACAAGGCATTGACGAGCAAATACAAGGCGTTGATAAGCAAATACAAGGCATTGATGAGCAAATACAAGGCATTGACTAGCAAATACAAGGCATTAACGAGCAAATACAAGGCATCAACGAGCAAATACAAGGCATCAACGAGCAAATACAACGCATTGACGAGCAAATACAAGGCATTGATGAGCAAATACAAGGCATTGACTAGCAAATACAAGGCATTGACGAGCAAATACAAGGCATTGACTAGCAAATACAATGCATTGACTAGCAAATACAAGGCATTGATGAGCAAATACAAGGCATTGACGAGCAAATACAAGGCATTGAATAGCAAATACAAGGCATTGAATAGCAAATACAAGGCATTGACTAGCAAATACAATGCATTGACTATCAAATACAAGGTATTGATATAGCTCACTGACGAGCAAACACAAGGCATCAACGAGCAAATACAAGACATTGACGAGCAAATACAAGGCATCGACGAGCAAATACAAGGCATTGAGGAGCAAATACAAGGCATCGACGAGCAAATACAAGGCATCGACGAGCAAATACAAGGCATTGATGAGCAAATACAACGCATTGACTAGCAAATACAAGGCATCAACGAGCAAATACAAGGCATTGACGAGCAAATACAAGGCATCAACGAGCAAATACAAGGCATTGACGAGCAAATACAAGGCATTGACGAGCAAATACAAGGCATCAACGAGCAAATACAAGGCATTGGACTAGCAAATACAAGTCATTGAATGGAAATACAAGGCATTGACGAGCAAATACAAGGTATTGATGAGCAAATACAAGGCATTGACTAGCAAATACAAGGCATTGATGAGCAAATACAAGGCATTGACTAGCAAATACAACGCATTGACGAGCAAATACAAGGCGTTAATGAGCAAATACAAGGCACTGATGAGCAAATACAAGGCATTGACTAGCAAATACAAGGCATTAACGAGCAAATACAAGGCATCAACGAGCAAATACAAGCATCAACGAGCAAATACAACGCATTGACGCGCAAATACAAGGCATTGATGAGCAAATACCAGGCATTGACTAGCAAATACAAGGCATTGACGAGCAAATACAAGGCATTGACGAGCAAATACAAGGCATTGACGAGCAAACACAAGGCATCAACGAGCAAATTCAAGGCATTGACGAGCAAATACAAGGCATCGACGAGCAAATACAAGGCATTAACGAGCAAATGCAATGCATTGACGAGCAAATACAAGGTATTGACGAGCAAATACAAGGCACTGACGAGCAAATACAAGGCATTGAATAGCAAATACAAGGCATCAACGAGCAAATACAAGGCACTGATGAGCAAATATAAGGCATTGATGAGCAAATACAAGGCATTGACTAGCAAATACAATGCATTGACTAGCAAATACAAGGCATTGACGAGCAAATACAAGGCATTGATGAGCAAATACAAGGCATTGACTAGCAAATACAAGGCATTGACGAGCAAATACAAGGCATTGATGAGCAAATACAAGGCATTGACTAGCAAATACAAGGCATTGACGAGCAAATACAAGGCGTTGATGAGCAAATACAAATCCATTACTAGCAAATACAAGGCATTGAATAGCAAATACAAGGCATTGACTAGCAAATACAATGCATTGACTACCAAATACAAGGCATTGATGAGCAAATACAAGGCATTGACTAGCAAATACAAGACACTGACTCGCAAATACAAGGCATTGGCGAGCAAATACAAGGCATTGACGAGCAAATACAAGGCATTGACGAGCAAAATACAAGGTATCAACGAACAAATACAAGGCATTGACTAGCAAATACAAGTCATTGACTAGCAAATACAAGGCATTGACGAGCAAATACAAGGCATTGATGAGCAAATACAAGGCATTGACTAGCAAATACAAGGCATTGACGAGCAAATACAAGGCATTGAGGAGCAAATACAAGGCATTGACTAGCAAATACAATGCATTGACTACCAAATACAAGGCATTGATGAGCAAATACAAGGCATTGACTAGCAAATACAAGACACTGACTCGCAAATACAAGGCATTGGCGAGCAAATACAAGGCATTGACGAGCAAATACAAGGCATTGACGAGCAAATACAAGGTATCAACGAACAAATACAAGGCATTGACTAGCAAATACAAGTCATTGACTAGCAAATACAAGGCATTGACGAGCAAATACAAGGCATTGATGAGCAAATACAAGGCATTGACTAGCAAATACAAGGCATTGACGAGCAAATACAAGGCATTGATGAGCAAATACAAGGCATTGACTAGCAAATACAAGGCATTGACGAGCAAATACAAGGCGTTGATGAGCAAATACAAGGCATTGATGAGCAAATACAAGGCATTGACTAGCAAATACAAATCATTAACAAGCAAATACAAGGCATCAACGAGCAAATACAAGGCATCAACGAGCAAATACAACGCATTGACCAGCAAATACAAGTCATTGATGAGCAAATACAAGGCATTGACTAGCAAATACAAGGCATTGACGAGCAAGTACAAGGCATTGACGAGCAAATACAAGGCATTGACGAGCAAACACAAGGCATCAACGAGCAAATACAAGGCATTGACGAGCAAATACAAGGCATCGACGAGCAAATACAAGGCATTAACGAGCAATACAATGCATTGACGTGCAAATACAAGGTATTAATTGACGAGCAAATACAAGGCACTGACGAGCAAATACAAGTAATTGAATAGCAAATACAAGGCATCAACGAGCAAATACAAGGCATTGATGAGCAAATACAAGGCATTGATAAGCAAATACAAGGCATTGACTAGCAAATACAATGCATTGACTAGCAAATACAAGGCATTGACGAGCAAATAAAAGGCATTGATGAGCAAATACAAGGCATTGACTAGCAAATACAAGGCATCGACGAGCAAATACAAGCCATCAGCGAGCAAATACAAGGCATTGACAAGCAAATACAAGGCATTGACAAGCAAATACAAGGCATCAACGAGCAAATACAAGGCATTGACGAGCAAATACAAGGCATTGAATAGCAAATACAAGGCATTGAATAGCAAATACAAGGCATTGACTAGCAAATACAAGGCATTGACGAGCAAATACAAGGTATCAACGAACAAATACAAGGCATTGACTAGCAAATACAAGTCATTGACTAGCAAATACAAGGCATTGACGAGCAAATACAAGGCATTGATGAGCAAATACAAGGCATTGACTAGCAAATACAAGGCATTGACGAGCAAATACAAGGCATTGATGAGCAAATACAAGGCATTGACTAGCAAATACAAGGCATTGACGAGCAAATACAAGGCGTTGATGAGCAAATACAAGGCATTGATGAGCAAATACAAGGCATTGACTAGCAAATACAAATCATTAACAAGCAAATACAAGGCATCAACGAGCAAATACAAGGCATCAACGAGCAAATACAACGCATTGACCAGCAAATACAAGTCATTGATGAGCAAATACAAGGCATTGACTAGCAAATACAAGGCATTGACGAGCAAGTACAAGGGCATTGACGAGCAAATACAAGGCATTGACGAGCAAACACAAGGCATCAACGAGCAAATACAAGGCATTGACGAGCAAATACAAGGCATCGACGAGCAAATACAAGGCATTAACGAGCAATACAATGCATTGACGTGCAAATACAAGGTATTAATTGACGAGCAAATACAAGGCACTGACGAGCAAATACAAGTAATTGAATAGCAAATACAAGGCATCAACGAGCAAATACAAGGCATTGACTAGCAAATACAAGGCATTGACAAGCAAATACAAGGCATCAACGAGCAAATACAAGGCATTGACGAGCAAATACAAGGCATTGAATAGCAAATACAAGGCATTAAATAGCAAATACAAGGCATTGACTAGCAAATACAATGCATTGACTACCAAATACAAGGCATTGATGAGCAAATACAAGGCATTGACTAGCAAATACAAGGCACTGACTCGCAAATACAAGGCATTGATGAGCAAATACAAGGCATTGACTAAGGCATTGACTAGCAAATACAAGGCATTGACTAGCAAATACAAGGCATAAAGGAGCAAATACAAGGTATTGACGAGCAAATACAAGGCACTGACGAGCAAATACAAGTCATTGAATAGCAAATACAAGGCATCAACGAGCAAATACAAGGCATTGATGAGCAAATACAAGGCATTGATGAGCAAATACAAGGCATTGACTAGCAAACACAAGGCATCAACGAGCAAATACAAGGCATTGGCGAGCAAATACAAGGCATCGACGAGCAAATGCAAGGCATTGACTAGCAAATACAAGGCATTGAGGAGCAAATAGAAGGCATTGACGAGCAAATACAAGGCATTGACGAGCAAATACAAGGCATTGACGAGCAAATACAAGGCATTGACGAGCAAATACAAGGCATTGACTAGCAAATACAATGCATCAACGACCAAATACAATGCATCAAGGAGCAAATACAAGGCATCGACGAGCAAATACAAGTCATCGACGAGCAAATACAAGGCACAACTAGCAAATACAAGGCATTGACGAGCAAATACAAGGCATTGACTAGCAAATACAAGGCATTGACGAGCAAACACAAGGCATCGATGAGCAAATACAAGGCATCGATGAGCAAATACAAGGCATCAACGAGCAAATACAAGGCATTGACCAGCAAATACAAGGCATTGACTAGCAAATAAAAGGCACTGACTAGCAAATACTAGGCATTGACCAGCAAATACAACGCATTGATGAGCAAATACAAGGCATTGAGGAGAAAATACAAGGCATTGACTAGCAAATACAAGCATTGACGAGCAAATACAAGGCATCGACTAGCAGATACAAGGCATTGATTAGCAAATACAAGGTATCGACGAGCAAATACAAGGCATCGACGAGCAAATACAAGGCATCGACGAGCAAATACAAGGCATTGATGAGCAAATACAAGGAATTGACTAGCAAATACAAGGCATTGACGAGCAAATACAAGGCATTCATGAGCAAATACAAGGCATTGACTAGCAAATACAAGGCATTGGCGAGCAAATACAAGGCATTGATGAGCAAATACAAGGCATTGACTAATAAATACAAAGCATTGACTACCAAATACAAGGCATTGATGAGCAAATACAAGGCATTGACTAGCAAATACAAGGCATTGACTAGCAAATACAAGGCATTGACGAGCAAATACAAGGCATTTACGAGCAAATACAAGGCATCAACGAGCAAATACAAGGCATTGACGAGCAAATACAAGGAATTGATGAGCAAATACAAGGCATTGACTAGCAAATACAAGGCATTGACGAGCAAATACAAGGCGTTGATGAGCAAATACAAGGCATTGGCAAGCAAATACAAGGCATTGACGAGCAAATACAAGGCATTGATGAGCAAATACAAGGCATTGACTAGCAAATACAAGGCATTGACGAGCAAATACAAGGCATCAACGAGCAAATACAACGCATTGACGAGCAAATACAAGGCATTGATGAGCAAATACAAGGCATTGACTAGCAAATACAAGGCATTGACGAGCAAATACAAGGCATTGATGAGCAAATACAAGGCATTGACTAGCAAATACAAGGCATTGACGAGCAAATACAAGGCATCATTGACTAGCAAATACAATGCATTGACTACCAAATACAAGGCATTGATGAGCAAATACAAGGCATTGATGAGCAAATACAAGGCATTGATAAGCAAATACAAGGCATTGACTAGCAAATACAATGCATTGACTAGCAAATACAAGGCATTGACGAGCAAATACAAGGCATCGACAAGCAAATACAAGGCATTAACGAGCAAACACAATGCATTGACGAGCAAATACAAGGTATTGACGAGCAAATACAAGGCACTGACGAGCAAATACAAGGCATTGAATAGCAAATACAAGGCATCAACGAGCAAATACAAGGCACTGATGAGCAAATATAAGGCATTGATGAGCAAATACAAGGCATTGACTAGCAAATACAATCCATTGACTAGCAAATACAAGGCATTGACGAGCAAAATACAAGGCAGTGATGAGCAAATACAAGGCATTGACTAGCAAATACAAGGCATTGACGAGCAAATACAAGGCATTGACGAGCAAATACAAGGCATTGACTAGCAAATACAAGGCATTGAATAGCAAATACAAGGCATTGACTAGCAAATACAATGCATTGACTACCAAATACAAGGCATTGATGAGCAAATACAAGGCATTGACTAGCAAATACAAGGCACTGACTCGCAAATACAAGGCATTGACGAGCAAATACAAGGCATTGACGAGCAAATACAAGGCATTGACGAGCAAATACAAGGCATCAACGAGCAAATACAAGGCATTGACTAGCAAATACAAGTCATTGACTAGCAAATACAAGGCATTGACGAGCAAATACAAGGCATTGAAGAGCAAATACAAAGCATCAACGAGCAAATACAAGGCATTGACGAGCAAATACAAGGCATTGATGAGCAAATACAAGGCATTGACTAGCAAATACAAGGCATTGACGAGCAAATACAAGGCGTTGATGAGCAAATACAAGGCATTGATGAGCAAATACAAGGCATTGACTAGCAAATACAAGGCATTGACGAGCAAATACAAGGCATTGACTAGCAAATACAATGCATTGACTACCAAATACAAGGCATTGATGAGCAAATACAAGGCATTGACTAACAAATACAAGGCACTGACTCGCAAATACAAGGCATTGACGAGCAAATACAAGGCATTGACGAGCAAATACAAGGCATTGACGAGCAAATACAAGGCATCAACGAGCAAATACAAGGCATTGACTAGCAAATACAAGTCATTGACTAGCAAATACAAGGCATCAACGAGCAAATACAAGGCATTGACGAGCAAATACAAGGCATTGAATAGCAAATACAAGGCATTGAATAGCAAATACAAGGCATTGACTAGCAAATTCAATGCATTGACTATCAAATACAAGGTATTGATATAGCTCACTGACGAGCAAACACAAGGCATCAACGAGCAAATACAAGGCATTGACGAGCAAATACAAGGCATCGACGAGCAAATACAAGGCATTGAGGAGCAAATACAAGGCATCGACGAGCAAATACAAGGCATCGACGAGCAAATACAAGGCATTGATGAGCAAATACAAGCCATTGACGAGCAAACACAAGGCATCAACGAGCAAATTCAAGGCATTGACGAGCAAATACAAGGCATCGACGAGCAAATAAGGCATTAACGAGCAAATGCAATGCATTGACGAGCAAATACAAGGTATTGACGAGCAAATACAAGGCACTGACGAGCAAATACAAGGCATTGAATAGAAAATACAAGGCATCAACGAGCAAATACAAGGCACTGATGAGCAAATATAAGGCATTGATGAGCAAATACAAGGCATTGACTAGCAAATACAATGCATTGACTAGCAAATACAAGGCATTGACGAGCAAATACAAGGCATTGATGAGCGAATACAAGGCATTGACTAGCAAATACAAGGCATCAACGAGCAAATACAAGGTATTGACTAGCAAATACAAGTCATTGACTAGCAAATGCAAGGCATTGACGAGCAAATACAAGGCATTGATGAGCAAATACAAGGCATTGGCAAGCAAATACAAGGCATTGACGAGCAAATACAAGGCATTGATGAGCAAATACAAGGCATTGACTAGCAAATACAAGGCATTGACGAGCAAATACAAGGCGTTGATAAGCAAATACAAGGCATTGATGAGCAAATACAAGACATTGACTAGCAAATACAAGGCATTAACGAGCAAATACAAGGCATCAACGAGCAAATACAAGGCATCAACGAGCAAATACAACGCATTGACGAGCAAATACAAGGCATTGATGAGCAAATACAAGGCATTGACTAGCAAATACAAGGCATTGACGAGCAAATACAAGGCATTGATGAGCAAATACAAGGCATTGACTAGCAAATACAAGGCATTGACGAGCAAATACAAGGCATCATTGACTAGCAAATACAATGCATTGACTACCAAATACAAGGCATTGATGAGCAAATACAAGGCATTGACTAACAAATACAAGGCACTGACTTGCAAATACAAGCCATTGACGAGCAAACACAAGGCATCAACGAGCAAATTCAAGGCATTGACGAGCAAATACAAGGCATCGACAAGCAAATACAAGGCATTAACGAGCAAACGCAATGCATTGACGAGCAAATACAAGGTATTGACGAGCAAATACAAGGCACTGACGAGCAAATACAAGGCATTGAATAGCAAATACAAGGCATCAACGAGCAAATACAAGGCACTGATGAGCAAATATAAGGCATTGATGAGCAAATACAAGGCATTGACTAGCAAATACAATCCATTGACTAGCAAATACAAGGCATTGACGAGCAAATACAAGGCATTGATGAGCAAATACAAGGCATTGACTAGCAAATACAAGGCATTGACGAGCAAATACAAGGCATTGATGAGCAAATACAAGGCATTGACTAGCAAATACAAGGCATTGAATAGCAAATACAAGGCATTGACTAGCAAATACAATGCATTGACTACCAAATACAAGGCATTGATGAGCAAATACAAGGCATTGACTAGCAAATACAAGGCACTGACTCGCAAATACAAGGCATTGACGAGTAAATACAAGGCATTGACGAGCAAATACAAGGCATTGACGAGCAAATACAAGGTATCAACGAACAAATACAAGGCATTGACTAGCAAATACAAGTCATTGACTAGCAAATACAAGGCATTGACGAGCAAATACAAGGCATTGATGAGCAAATACAAGCATCAACGAGCAAATACAAGGCATTGACGAGCAAATACAAGGCATTGATGAGCAAATACAAGGCATTGACTAGCAAATACAAGGCATTGACGAGCAAATACAAGGCGTTGATGAGCAAATACAAGGCATTGATGAGCAAATACAAGGCATTGACTAGCAAATACAAGGCATTGACGAGCAAATACAAGGCATTGACTAGCAAATACAATGCATTGACTACCAAATACAAGGCATTGATGAGCAAATACAAGGCATTGACTAACAAATACAAGGCACTGACTCGCAAATACAAGGCATTGACGAGCAAATACAAGGCATTGACGAGCAAATACAAGGCATTGACGAGCAAATACAAGGCATCAACGAGCAAATACAAGGCATTGACTAGCAAATACAAGTCATTGACTAGCAAATACAAGGCATCAACGAGCAAATACAAGGCATTGACGAGCAAATACAAGGCATTGAATAGCAAATACAAGGCATTGAATAGCAAATACAAGGCATTGACTAGCAAATTCAATGCATTGACTATCAAATACAAGGTATTGATATAGCTCACTGACGAGCAAACACAAGCATCAACGAGCAAATACAAGGCATTGACGAGCAAAATACAAGGCATCGACGAGCAAATACAAGGCATTGAGGAGCAAATACAAGGCATCGACGAGCAAATACAAGGCATCGACGAGCAAATACAAGGCATTGATGAGCAAATACAACGCATTGACTAGCAAATACAAGGCATTGACGAGCAAATACAAGGCATTGACGAGCAAACACAAGGCATCAACGAGCAAATTCAAGGCATTGACGAGCAAATACAAGGCATCGACGAGCAAATAAGGCATTAACGAGCAAATGCAATGCATTGACGAGCAAATACAAGGTATTGACGAGCAAATACAAGGCACTGACGAGCAAATACAAGGCATTGAATAGCAAATACAAATACAAGGCATCAACGAGCAAATACAAGGCATTAACGAGCAAATACAATGCATTGATGAGCAAATACAAGGCATTGACTAGCAAATACAATGCATTGACTAGCAAATACAAGGCATTGACGAGCAAATACAAGGCATTGATGAGCAAATACAAGGCATTGACTAGCAAATACAAGGCATTGACGAGCAAATACAAGGAATTGATGAGCAAATACAAGGCATTGACTAGCAAATACAAGGCATTGACGAGCAAATACAAGGCGTTGATGAGCAAATACAAATCCATTACTAGCAAATACAAGGCATTGAATAGCAAATACAAGGCATTGACTAGCAAATACAATGCATTGACTACCAAATACAAGGCATTGATGAGCAAATACAAGGCATTGACTAGCAAATACAAGGCACTGACTCGCAAATACAAGGCATTGACGAGCAAATACAAGGCATTGACGAGCAAATACAAGGCATTGACGAGCAAATACAAGGTATCAACGAACAAATACAAGGCATTGACTAGCAAATACAAGTCATTGACTAGCAAATACAAGGCATTGACGAGCAAATACAAGGCATTGATGAGCAAATACAAGGCATTGACTACCAAATACAAGGCATTGACGAGCAAATACAAGGCATTGATGAGCAAATACAAGGCATTGACTAGCAAATACAAGGCATTGACGAGCAAATACAAGGCGTTGACGAGCAAATACAAGGCATTGATGAGCAAATACAAGGCATTGACTAGCAAATACAAGGCATTAACGAGCAAATACAAGGCATCAACGAGCAAATACAACGCATCAACGAGCAAATACAACGCATTGACGAGCAAATACAAGGCATTGATGAGCAAATACAAGGCATTGACTAGCAAATACAAGGCATTGACGAGCAAATACAAGGCATTGACGAGCAAACACAAGGCATCAACGAGCAAATACAAGTAATTGAATAGCAAATACAAGGCATCAACGAGCAAATACAAGGCATTGATGAGCACATACAAGGCATTGACTAGCAAATACAAGGCATTGACGAGCAAATACAAGGCATTGACGAGCAAATACAAGGCATTGACTAGCAAATACAAGGCATTGACGAGCAAACACAAGCCATCAACGAGCAAATACAAGGCATTGATGAGCAAATACAAGGCATTGACTAGCAAATACAAGGCATTGACGAGCAAATACAAGGCATTGACGAGCAAATACAAGGCATTGACTAGCAAATACAAGGCATTGACGAGCAAACACAAGCCATCAACGAGCAAATACAAGGCATTGATGAGCAAATACAAGGCATTGACTAGCAAATACAAGGCATTGACGAGCAAATGCAATGCATTGACGAGCAAATACAACGTATTGACGAGCAAATACAAGGCACTGACGAGCAAATACAAGTAATTGAATAGCAAATACAAGGCATCAACGAGCAAATACAAGGCATTGATGAGCAAATACAAGGCATTGACGAGCAAACACAAGGCATCAACGAGCAAATACAAGGCATTGACGAGCAAATGCAATGCATTGACGAGCAAATATAAGGTATTGACGAGCAAATACAAGGCACTGACGAGCAAATACAAGTAATTGAAAGCAAATACAAGGCATCAACGAGCAAATACAAGGCATTGATGAGCAAATACAAGGCATTGATGAGCAAAAAAAAGGCATTGACTAGCAAATACAATGTATTGACTAGCAAATACAAGGCATTGATGAGCAAATACAAGGTATTGATGAGCAAATACAAGGCATTGACTAGCAAATACAAGGCATTGACGAGCAAATACAAGCCATCAGCGAGCAAATACAAGGCATTGAATAGCAAAAACAAGGCATTGACAAGCAAATACAAGGCATCAACGAGCAAATACAAGGCATTGACGAGCAAATACAAGGCATCGACGAGCAAATACAAGGCATTGATGAGCAAATACAAGGCATTGACTAGCAAATACAAGGCATTGACGAGCAAATACAAGGCGTTGATGAGCAAATACAAGGCATTGATGAGCAAATACAAGGCATTGACTAGCAAATACAAGGCATTAACGAGCAAATACAAGGCATCAACGAGCAAATACAAGGCATCAACGAGCAAATACAACGCATTGACGAGCAAATACAAGGCATTGATGAGCAAATACAAGGCATTGACTAGCAAATACAAGGCATTAACGAGCAAATACAAGGCATCAACGAGCAAATACAAGGCATCAACGAGCAAATACAACGCATTGACGAGCAAATACAAGGCATTGATGAGCAAATACAAGGCATTGACTAGCAAATACAAGGCATTGACGAGCAAATACAAGGCATTGACGAGCAAATACAAGGCATTGACGAGCAAACACAAGGCATCAACGAGCAAATACAAGTAATTGAATAGCAAATACAAGGCATCGACGAGCAAATACAAGGCATTGATGAGCACATACAAGGCATTGACTAGCAAATACAAGGCATTGACGAGCAAATACAAGGCATTGACGAGCAAATACAAGGCATTGACTAGCAAATACAAGGCATTGACGAGCAAACACAAGCCATCAACGAGCAAATACAAGGCATTGATGAGCAAATACAAGGCATTGACTAGCAAATACAAGGCATTGACGAGCAAATGCAATGCATTGACGAGCAAATACAAGGTATTGACGAGCAAATACAAGGCACTGACGAGCAAATACAAGTAATTGAATAGCAAATACAAGGCATCAACGAGCAAATACAAGGCATTGATGAGCAAACACAGGGCAAAATAGAAAATTTAAGTTCCCTTAAAGCTTCATTAAAAGGCAACTATTGAAGCATTTAAGTTGGCTTTAAGGTTCACTTAAATTTACAAAATAGACCTTTAGTTAACATTTAAGTATTGACTTAAAGATCATTGATGAACCATTTAGGTATAACCTTAAAGGCACATTATTTCCACTTAAATGAGATTTTAGTGAAACTTTAAGATAAACGTTAAATACCAGTTAAATTGACTTTTAAATATGCTTTAATGTACCATAAAGTTCCTTAAAGTTTAATTTAGCACAATTTAATATCAGCCTTAAATGTCACCCAAATAGAGATTTAAGTAAACTTTAGTGCACCATAAAGTTCATTAATTTTTAAAATTTATATTGATTATATATTCACTAATTTTTATATTTTGCAATGAAATGAAAGAAAATTACTTTGTTATCTGTCATTTATTGGTCCTTAATTATTTGTAGTTTGAAGCACTAATTATAATTTGTATGTCTATAATTCAATCACAGTGGCATGTACACAGTATTATATATATTAAATATTAATTAGAAACCATATACTGTATGATTCCTTATATCATCAATTGATCAATCAAGGCACACAACAATGAAATTACAAATAACATATTTATTACACAAATTAACTGCTACAACAATAGTTAAATACAGTTGAACCTTTCATACACGACCACCATTATTGTCTTGCAAGGTGGTCACTTAATTATGGAAGTGGTCACTTATAACAAGTACAACTTTGAATATGCTATGTTTGTTCAATGTTCATTTAAAATAATACAGCACTTAGGATGCCACAGCCCATTCAGGGAAATCATCAGGTTTTTGCCTTGTTGATGGTTGAAGAGCTTCACAACGTGGAAGAATTCTATCCTTGGCCCTCTTGGTGAGATGTTTCTTATAATTTTCATCCAACTCTCTCTTGTTTTTTTTAAAGCGGGTACTTTCCCAGGAAAGCCTCTTTACCTCATATCCTACAACTTTCCTTTGCCCATCAGCACCATTGGCTTCAATGTCACTCTCCTCACTTGACATGGCTTCATCCACCAAGACTTCAGCTACCCTAGCCAACTTCTTCACTGTCCATTTGACCTTCTCTAATGTTACAATTCTCCTGGCTAATTTCTATATAAAGATCAATAACATATAATTATATATAAAAATATAGATCAATAACAGATAATTACATATAATTATTATATATATATATATATATATATAATTATTATTATATATATATATACTGTATATATATATATATATATATATATATATATATATATATATATATATATATATATATATATATATATATATATATATATATATATATATATATATATATATATATATATATATATATACTGCCTGAAGATTCTTTTACAGATGAAACAAGTTGTAGCAGACCAGTTTTGAGGTAAGCGAAAATATATATATATATATATATATATAATATACATATGTATATATATAGAGGTAATATTTGGCAACCACATGCTGAAAGGATTTATGGTGAAGGAAAATTTCGAGTGTTGGAATACATACATTTTACATTGGAATACATGTTGGAATACATACATACAGTGGTTTGATCGAGTGAAATGCCAAATATTACCTATAATATACCCAGAATCTTATCCCGGCATTACCACAATATATACAGAACTCGTGACTAGGCTCTCGGCAACGGCTTCCGTAGCTCAGTGGTCAGAGCACTGCACTGCACTAGCATCGCAGGTTCGCGGGTTCAATTCCAGCCGGAAGGCATGGAAGTTGCATTTTTCGCAACTGGTCCCGGTTTGGTCTTGTATTCCAACACTCGAAATTTTCCTTCACCATAAATCCTTTCAGCATGTATATATATATATATATATATATATATATATATATATATATATATATATATATATATATATATATATATATATATATATATATATATATATATATATATATATATATATATATATATATATATATATATATATATATATATATATATATATATATATAACAAGTAATATTTGGCATTTCATTCGATTAAACTACATGTTCGAAGGATTTATGGCGAGGGAAAATTTCGAGTGTTGGAATATATACATTTTAAGACCAAACCGGGACCAGTTGCGAAAAAATGCAACTTCAAGGCATTCCGGCTGGAATCGAACCCGCGACCCTGCGATGCTAGTGCACTGCTTTGACCACTAGCTGAGCTACGGAAGCCGTTGCCGGACAGCCTAGTCACGAGTTCTGTATATATGGTGGTGGTAATGCCGGGATAATATTCTGGATATATTAGTATATTATTGGCATTTCACTCGATTAAATTAAGTGCCTATGAAATGAAAAAATCCAGTTTCCATAAATGTCTTTCCTTCGAAAGTAGATTTTGAATAATGACGAAATCTGTTTAATTTTTTTCTTCATCATTCAGCATTGTCTGGTTATAACTATAAGCATTTGAAATTTTAGTGTGATGACGTCACAAGGTGGACATGCTGTACTAGAGAAATATTAAAGTCTTTATATTTTGTGAAGCGTTTACACGAGAACTACAAAACTTAATACCATTTCAACTCCACAATAAGCCATTTTACTATATACTACCATTTTAAAATATACTACTTTTTGTGGTCACCATGGTAATAAACTAGGCTCCAGGTCCCTGAAAAGAGTAATGTTTCCATGGTAACTATACAAATATCAGTCGAAAGTCGATCACTTGAAGAACAACATTGCTGCCATCTTTCATCTTTGTGCAAGTCATACTTTATGAAATATCAACACTTTAATATTTCTCAGGTATATAGCGGATCCACCTTGTGACGTCATCACGCTAAAATTTCAAATGCTTATAACTAAACAACGGGGAATAATAAAGAAAAACAGTAAACAAATTTCGTCATTATTCAAAACCTACTTGCGAAGTGAACACATGGAATATCGATTTTTCATTTCATAGGCACCTTAAACCACATGTTCGAAGGGATTTTATGGCAAAGGAAAATTTCGAGTGTTGGAATATACTGCAGTATCGAAAAGTAGGCAGGCATGAACAATTATGTTGGACACAAAATGAACAAGATTGTCCAGCAATAATTAACACAAAAAGCCATAAGATTTAAAACATATTTATTACATTTACAGAAACCAAAATGTTAGTACAAAATATGTTTTAAAATTAGTAATTACATGGATTTTTTCATGTTATTTGACGCCTAAGTGTTCATTCTCATGGTAGAATTAGCCTGCGACGCAGACGTCCAAACGGGTTTGGACGTCTGCGTCGCAGGCTAGGTAGAATGTATGTATCAATTTTATTGCCAGCACATGACATGTTTCATATATTCAGAGGATAAACAATGAAATCATGTTTCGGCAACTACTGTGTAACTGTGGGTCATGTTACGGCAACTACTGTTGGGGTAACATACAGGGTTGACCATTAGGATACTGGTAATCTAGCTAGATCCAGAAAATTCTGGACAGGAATAATGGTGCTGATAGAATTTTGGTGATAACTGCAGGACATATAGCAATTAAAGTTGTACACCATTCCATCACATGCATACAGGTATATGTGGGCAGAACAATGAAGTGTAAATGTATGAATGCTTAAAAGATTTTCTATTAGTACTATGAAATTTAGAGTAAAATTTTAACATACATCTCTCTTTCTGCCATTCTTCCTACATGTCTTCTTGTGTTCATCATACTTTGCTTCTCTCTTCTGTTTTTCCTTTTCACACAAAGAGAGGAAATACCTTTTCAGCACACCTGTAAAAAGAAATTTACAATTGAATTATAACAATTTTACTAATAATTAACCTTGTGATCTTTCATGGCATTATTACAGCTCATATGTCATCTTCATGGCTGTGATTCAATCATTAATTTTGCAAACCAGGGAACAATAAACAAGAATTGTGCTACTAGTAAACAATTGCATGTATGGCAGAACTAGCATGACAATTGTAAGCAAAAATGGTATATTTTAGATGGACCTTTTAGGTACACATACTGGAAAAGCAATCATGGTAAAACCAACAGCAAATTGGGAATACTGTACATATATACATATATATAGATATACATATTACATATACATATACCTGTACAATGTACATATATACATATATATATATTGTCAAATACATATATGGAAAAAGTGACTGCCCAACTGGGAATCGAACCCTGCTCTCCGAATCAACGTTTCGGCGCTCTGACCTTTGAGCTAATGAGACACGGTCAGAACAGTCAGTGATTTTTCCATATACATATTAAATTCGCCGCTTTCACTTAACACCAACAGGCAGACATTACCTCTCTCATTAGCTCAAAGTGCCGTTAAGTGAAAGCGGCGAAGTTAATACTTAATATGTATATGGAAAAATCACTGACTGTTCTAAAAATCACTGACTGTACTATATATATATATATATATATATATATATATATATATATATATATATATATAATATATATATATTAAAGGATTTATGGTGAAGGAAAATTTCGAGTGTTGGAATACATACATTTTAGGACCAAGCTGGGACCAATTTCGAAAAATGCAACTTCAAGGCATTCCGGCTGGAATCGAACCCGCGACCCAGAACTACGGAAGCCGTTGCCAAGAGCCTAGTCACGAGTTCTGTATATGGTGGTGGTAATGCCGGGATAAGATTCTGGGTATATTATAGGTAATATTTGGCATTTCACTCGATCAAACTACATGTTGAAAGGATTTATGGTGAAGGAAAATTTCGAGTGTTGGCCGAATACATATATATATATATATATATCCAGAATCTTATCCCGGCATTACCACCACTATATATACAGAACTCGTGACTAGGCTCTCGGCAACGGCTTCCGTCGCTTAGAGCACTGCACTAGCATCGCAGGGTCGAGGGTTCAATTCCAGCCGGAAGGCCTTGAAGTTGCATTTTTCGCAACTGGTCCCGGTTTTGGTCTTAAAAATTAAATATATCAAAAGACTCAAAATTTTACTTTCACCATAAATCTTTAGAACATGTAGTTTAATTGAGTGAAATGCCAAATATTACCTGTAATATTTTATTTTATTTTACTTCGCCTTGATTATGTAGTTTATATAGTGAAATTTACATTTATACAGATCCTATATTACAAGACTTGTAAAACCGCAACAACAATCGCCAATTACTCAGAGAAGAACCAATGAAAAATCACACACGTGCTCGGCGAAACATTCACAATGTCAATACCACAAGTGCGAAGCACGAGTGGTACTATGAATGCCAAACACAAGTGTGACTCCTCATCAATTCCTCAAGAACAAGTGTTATTTCCTTTTAATACCCTTTCAATCAATTTTACGTGTTCCTAAATACCCCTAAATTTTACTACGAAGCGGAAAAATATACCCAGAATCTTATCCCGGCATTACCACCACTATATATACAGTACTTGTGACTAGGTTCTCGGCAACAGCTTCCGTAGCTCAGTGCTCTGCACTAGCATTGCAGGGTCGCGGGTTCAATTCCAACCGGAAGGCATTTTTCGCAACTGGTCCCGGTTTGGTCTTAAAATGTATATATTCCAACACTCGAAAATAATCTTTATATATATATAGGCTCCAAGGATATGAGGATAATACATACATTTTAAGACCAAAACCGGGACCAGTTGCGAAAAATGAAACTTAGAGGCCTTCCGGCTGTAATTGAACCCGCGACCCTGCGATGCCAGTGCAGTGCTCTGACCACTGAGCTACGGAAGCCGTTGCCGAGAGCATAGTCACGAGTTCTGTATATATGGTGGTAATGCCGGGATAAGATTCTGGGTATATTATAGGTAATATTTGGCATTTCACTCGATCAAACTACATGTTGAAAAGGATTTATGGTGAAGAAAAATTTCGAGTGTTGGAATACATACATTTTAAGACCAAACCGGGACCAGTTGAAAAATGCAACTTCAAGGCCTTGCGGCTGTAATAGAACCCGCAACCCTGCGATGCTAGTGCAGTGCTCTGACCACTGAGCTATAATAGTCTTTAATGTTTATTTTTATATAGTTTTATTGTAAAATTTCTACCATAGTACTGTAAAACGCCAAGAACATTAGTGATTTGTGTGCTATAGAAATGTCTTTTATTATTATTATTTATTATTATGTAGTAAATACATGCCAATATATGCCAACATACTTTCTATAACAAGTCGACACCAAGGACTTTTTTCTTCACCGTGATATTGGCGGTTGTAATTCATCGGTCACTGTCTCAATAACGTGCTTGTTGTTGAGCGAATTAACACTGCAAAACATAATTGTTAATTGCAAAGTAAGCACAGGTTGTCTCTTAGATTCCATATACTTTTATACGAACTTCTAAAGGCCAATCTACACGATACGATTTGTCGTATACGATTCTCATCTTGGTGTATGTGATCATGATGTGATCAAACTGTACACGCGTGTCAACATTCGTCAAGTACGACAATCGTATACAACAACGTATACGACAATCGTATAAACAACGTAATGGTGATAAAGAGTATCGTATAAACAACGTAATGGTGATAAAGAGTATTGACAAAGTCTGACAAAATATACTAGCTAACTGGACATAAAAAGGATAGTGTATTAGTACCTTTCAATCACGTTGAAACCGTTAAAATCGTCACGTTGGCAGAGTCCTTTGTATATCTGTTTCGTGGTTCTCTATTTTCATAAAACAAACAAATACGCGGTCAGAGACTAAGTACTAATATAAAAGCACAGTACTTCCCGCCAATTTTCAAATCATAAATAATATATCACAGAATTCGATCGTGAAAATTAACGGCTTTTATCACACTGAATTTTCTTAGGGAACAAATTTCGCCTCTAGAATCACAGCTAGAATCTAAAGTCTATCATTTGTTAGTACAACAAATACGAATTGAAATGAGAATATATAAAAAATCGCAAATTGAATATAATCTATATGCGTTTACCAACGTACTCGACATTGTGGGGGCACACGAATCGTCTGCGCTTTCTTTCGTTTGGCTCTTCGCCCAGGAGGAGATCCACCACCACTACGAGTTGCCTCGTCTAACTTTCTCGCAAGGCTTTCGAACGCACTTTGGTTGTTCTCTATTTGCCTCTTCAGTTCTTCCCGGAGCAAATGGTTTTCCGCGGTTACATCTCGGTTGGAATGCGCCAGTTCCTCGAGAAGGACAAGCACTTGGTCTTGATTTCTCTCCACTAGGACCGGTTGAGCTTCGTCCGGTAGAATTCCGCGCCATAATAATTAGTTACTTTACAGTTACTTGTGTGTATAAAAAGTTGGACTAACAGACTCGTCGAATATAGCGCGGCTAAAGACACCAGAACCAGAAAGAAGGATTTACATTTGCCGCGTGACGTACAGCCCTCCCCAAGCACCCTTGCAGCAGGCACGGCCAGGCTCTGGGAACGAGATTGCAGGCACGGCGGAAGCAAATCTGTATTGGGGGGCGTTGGGTACCAATCCTAAAATTGCCTGGTTAGTTATACAGTTACTCCATTTGATGAATATGCGAACAATTCGGAAGTACGAAAAAACTCTCGGTTTGGTATTTTCCTGATCTAATTAAATGATTCCACATTAAAATTTTTAAACGGGCTAAAGCCCCACCCCCCCCCCCCCCCCCGAGCCCCGGAGATATTACGGCGGGACGGAAATTCCTGCACATTGTATTTCCGGCTTGAATCTCCCGCCAAAACCACTGATCTCTAGATCAAAACCTAATATTTTGATAATGGCAAGCAAGAATTGGTCACAGAAGAGGAACGTTGTTTGCAACGCCGATGGGATCGCTGTTACTAAGCTTAGTCAAGCTAATGCGCCTCAGTGGTGCTTATTGGCAGATCGTGCGAATGGCTTCTCGTTTGCTGACGATCGGCTATGCCAAAAGCAGCATCTCCGAAGCGAAGTCAACAATGTCATTGCCAAAGATACCAGAGACAGAGAGTCAAGGAGTCAGGAATCATTGCGAGCGAAAAGACGGCGAAGAAACAAAAAAAAGCGCTTAAAAAGAGTCGATTAGAAAGAAAAGCAAGATATTCTCGTATTCCAAACCAAATTATTGATGGACTTAAAGAAGAACTGCAGGATTTAACTCAAGGAGAATAAGAACGAGAGAAAGCTTTCTGCAAATTGCTGGAAAATTGTATAAAGATGAGAAGGCAAAGAAGCTAAAAGTGTACCGGTGAGTATTTTTGTTGTTATGAAATGTGAACAATGGATAAATGAAGACCTATAATTGCCTTGATGGGATGCCTAGTGCTATGATAATAAATATGATAAAATAATTTTAATTGTTAAGTATATTATTCTAAAGTATATATTCCTCTTCTCCAAAATTGTGAGGCTGTTTTCTATACATACATACATTTGCAGTAATATATACATACAGTAAAGAGGGAGGACTAAATGTTCCTTGGGACCTCTGTAGCTACAGTACTTGGACTACCAGCATCTGAAGACTGAAATATGGGTGGCACACATTAATAAACAAGTAATAAAGCATACAGTACAGTATATTATACAGCATGTGTGTACATATTCCACATTTTGGGCTCCCAGCAACATAATTTTAGCTCAACCGGGAAGAAGTCTACTGTACTCACTTTTGTCTCCTGGGCAAGTAGATTTGGCTGGAATAAAACTTGTTCTTCACCATTTCTGTAATCTTTGTCTCTTAGTTTTTAATTCAGGAAAGGACTTCCTGGCAGACCACAATCAATTTGTGAGGGGTTCATTGGGGCCTGTAGTGCTGATCACAGGGACTTACATCCAACAGATGTTTTTCATATCCTTCATGGACCAATAATTTTAATTTTTTTCAGATCCCCAAAGAATATTGATAGAAGTAACTTGAAAGAAGCTGGTGACATTTCATCAAATATTCTTGGAAAGGGTGCATTTGGAACATGCCAAAAGATGACATACCGGGAACTTGTTGTGGCTGTCAAGAGATACCATGATCATGTTAAGGCCAGTTCAATTACATGGGAAGCAGGTGTTATTAATCTCTTTGATCATCCAGGTAAATGAAATTATAGTGAAATTCTGAAAAGGATCCTGGGTTTACAGTATATTAATGTGTTCAATTTTTTTGAACAAATTGAAGGCAATAATGGCAGCATCACCATACTGTACATACATAGGTAAGGTACACTGTGGTAGAGGTTATCGCTTCCAGCCTTCATCTGCAACTTAATAGCGTAGAGTCTGGCTGCTATTAATAGCTCAAAAAGCGGACAAACAAACCAAATTTGACTCAGAAATTATTACAAATGAGCTATTTTCTTTTGTTATGGCCGCAAGAATTATGGTTAAAAGTGGACAAACATCGATACTGACGTCATCTCGACGGAGCGCTATTGAGCACAGTAAACATAATTTACTAAAACACAAAACTTAAAATACTATACTGTATTTACCTGAACAAATTCATTTATTGTAGGATTACCAATGTTATTCGGCATCTGCTTGGAGAAGAAACCTTACCTGATGGTCACACAATTTCATGGAATTGATGAGAAATGTTTAACACTTCATAATGCTGGGAAGTCACTTGTGGTATCAACAATAGGTGAGTGGACAAGGCTCTTTAGAGAGATAGGAGAAGCCCTTCTTTATGTCCATAACAAGGCAATGCTTCATAATGACATAAAAGGAGACAATGTTCTGCTGACAACACACGCTGCAGTTATACATCCCATTTTAATTGATTTTGGCAAGTGTCGTAGAGCCACAAATGCAAAAAGGTATAGGTTGACCTCAGAAGAACAAAGAAAGTATCACAAATATCATGGTCATATTGCTCCTGAGTTAATCAAAGGAACACATTGTCAGTCATTTGCGTCCGATATCTATTCATATGGTGTTCTCATTTCCAACATCTGTAAGGCTACATGCATCCTCACAGAAAATGAAAGAATGAAGCATGTGTATGAAGTATGTACATACAGAAAAGCCTGAGGGCAGACCAACACTGGAAGTAATTTTAAGTAAATTGAAAGATTAAACATTTAAGATTTAAGAAAAGCCCTTAAACCTAGATTACAGGTACTATATAGTGCTAACTAGTATAACATTCAAATTCAATTTGGATATCTATCCAATTATGTACAAACAGTGAATAAAATTAATTTCTATTGATACATGTATTTCTTCATATTATAAGAGTTTTGTGGAGATTTTTAAGATTGTTCTCACTATTGCTTATGAGTTCAATTTCAAAAGTGGATACTGTAGGTATCATTCTACAATACACCCTAATTTTTCAGAGATGTCTTGATAATTGGTACAGATGGCTCAATGTTAATACAGTGAACTCCCTCTTAACAGACACCTCTACGGGCCCATTTATATTAAGGTAAGTTCAGTGGCGAAGCTGGCCATAGCAACTGGTCATGCTATGCTAATTTATAAGCATCTGCATATTTTGAAAACAATACATTCCTAACGGTCTGAATATATGTAAAACATTTAAAAAAAATTACATAGCATGACCAGTTGCTATGGCCAACTTCGCCACTGTGTGAGATCCAGGTCTATTATTATTATAAAGGTATATTATTTTCATGGTGTTGACATTGGACAGGTGAATAATTTGGTTTGCCAATAACAATAATGCACTGGCAGCCACAAGGCCTGATAAATATTTCCCCATATAAACACTTGGCCATGACAGGTACATGTACCTCAGCGTACTGGCATGAGGATTTTATATTCTCAGGCATGAGAACTTTATGCCAATTTTGTTGATGATAATTAATAGTATATACTTCATGGTAGTCCACATATAGTAATTGGTAACTTTTTAGTTGTTAATTTAGGGTTAAACCCTAATCCTAACCATAACGACTGAAGAGTTATGGGGCACTAGTATGTGTACTGTATGTGGAATACCATGAAGTATATACCATAATTATTATGGCACCTCCACATGTTTGTCTTGATACAGTACTATCAATCATTGAGGTGTTGAGTGCAGAACCCAACACCTTGATGGAGATACTGTACATTTATAACCATTGCTACAGTAACCAAAAAAACAAGATACAGTATGGACTACCTGTACAGTACATTTAAGACTTGGCCCTGCCACCATAATTAGCCTTCAGGAGCAAAATCATAATAATGCTTTTCGGATAATATGAGATACTGCTATTCTGTCACTACCATCAAATTTAGAGAGTTTAGCACTTGCAAACTGGGAGTGAATTCTCTGGACTGGCATGAAAGAAGAAGGTCCACCATTCTGATACTCAGATGACCATAGCCTGAACAGGATTGCCAATTCCATCTGCATCTTCATCTCTGTTGTACCACTTAACACAGGCAAATGTATGTAGAACACATTCCCCTCCAATGGTTAAAGAATGTGTGAAATAATAACTAACCAAACCTGGTGTTAGGGATAATGTGGTCTTGTTGACTACACCCAACATTAGCTGGCCACGAGGCAAGAATCATACTCGACCTTACTTGGACGTGGTTCAATCCTTGAACCAAATGATGTTGTGCCAATCACTATTGATCCAAACTTGTGAATGAGTTGACTCATATCTTTTTCGGAGATAGCAATTTCAGGGTTAGAGCAGCTTATACACTTCAAGCAGAAGTTTTTCATCGTCTGAATCCAAACCACACAATTTATAATTGGATGGGCAGAACACAGCAGACTGGTTGCTCCATACAACTTCCTTCTGGCATTGGGGAGGTTACAGCTAGCCTATGGACTGCCCATCTGTCAGTCCCATTTGGATATGCTCAAGCCAATCGGTGCTTTCTAATTGCTTAACTTCAGAACAAAGGTGAAAAAGTTCTTCTTTAAATAAGCTGGGGATGTCTGTTATCATCAAAAAAATGTGACATCTTAAAATCTTCTCATCAGTTGCAATTCGATCGATCGCTTGTTTGTTGGGGTACTTCCTAGTATTCCATTATACCGTTCAAAACTGAAACACCAAAAACTTGCAACTGGCCCATGGTTCTAAAACGACATCCTTTAAATGGCAGTGAAGGTGCATATTAGGTGTTATGGCTTCTTTCCCATGCAGTCTTTCCACTTCTTTACCAAATTTTGTGAATAACCCATTAGCAATCTCTACATCAGTTTGTGAAATAACTGCTTTCACAAATGTGTTTGCAAGCAAGTACAAATATCTGCCAACATTTAAAGTGATCTTCTGGTAGAATATCTTTCAAACAAAAACAAGGAATAAATGAGGGTCCAGTTCTTCCATTGTTCAGCAGTATAGCAACCACTGTTTGATGATATTTTAGTGGGGAGTCTGCCAATATTGCTTGGAACATCCCATTAGTTTAATCCTTTCCTCAATTTTTCCTTAGATCATGCTTTGAAAATACATTCTTGTTCCACAACTGGTACATGGTTTTGGCAGTCCCCAAGGAATAGATTATGCATAGGGTCAATTGTGAAAAATCGAATTGCGTCAAAGTACTCTAGATCAAGTAGAATAGTATAGTGTGTTATGCCTGTTTCCTTGCAAAGTTTGTCCCGTTTTGGACTGTATCTTAATCATATCAATTTTTTTGGCTAAGTGTCGATGTTGCAGATTAGTTCTTGGCTCCCAATTCTCTTTGTCGAAACCAGAATAATCCTTCTTTCTCTCCAAACCCTCCTGGAAACAACTTTAGGCAACGGGAACACCCATAATGTGCTGCATGGCTTTTAAAACCTCCCAACTTTCTAATTGCAGGAATATCTGATGAACATGCTATCACAGCTGCCCTAAACGTTACAGGGAATCTACAGATGGCAGAAGCCAACTTCATGCCTTTCCACAAGCATTGCAACTCCTTTATGGCAGGTTCAAGAAATGCATTCAAACTTTTTGGTTCTTTGTCTAGTGATGGAACAATACCAACCACAATTACGTTTTCCCATTTGAAGCGTTCAGCTCTTGGCAAATTCAGAAAGACAAGGTAAAAAAACTCCAACAGAATAATCACTTCTTCGCTTCATGGGTTTGAAAGAAGTCGAAGTTCAGCATCAATCCATAATTACGGGGTGCTTGTAGGAAGTCTTTTCCATTGCAAGTTAAAAAATCTTTCCAGAGCTGTCCATCATAAATATCAGCCATTTTGTTTTCCGTCATTGATCTGCTTCTCCATTCTTCACACTTTTCCCACAAATTCTTTTTTTTAAGCAATCGTTCCAACGAGTTTATGATGCTATTATAACAATAGTACTTGATGGGATAGAAACAACTCTTCCCATTCTTCAATTTGGACTCTATAAACAATTGATGCATTGCAGGTAACCTTTTTCCCTCTACAGTATTTGAAGCCTGAACAAACTTTTCCAACTGGTCTATTGTTAAAAGTTGTTACACATTCATTGTAGTTTGTATAGTTTATGACACTTTGGACAAACAACATACTTGTCAAAGTCATCTTTGTCAAAATGTAAAAACTGTCTGAGCATGTAAATTGAGCCAGGAAGACTGCTATAATTTGGGAAATAGTGTCATTAGGAATATGCACTCCCAATAGCTTAAGCCAAGCAGACAGGAAGCGTAGAAGCCATGCCATTCCATTTTCACTGATATGACACGACAGTTGCCATACCAGAAGAAAATAAACAAGCCAAAACACAAGACTGTTTACCATGTTGCGAGATATATTTGCTGGTTGTTCAGGAAGAGGTGGTGGTGATTCTGCATTTAAATCTTGTTGTAAATCATCTGGAACAACATCGTTCCAAATCTCTTCATTATCCTCATTCATCAGTTGATGACAATTCTGCTTCACACTCTGAGGAATCAGCCTCTGCTTCACTTTCAATATCCCAACCAGATTCGTTTTGACTTGCAACACTAACAGAACCACTGCCACATAAATCCTAGTTACACAAAATGACAAAATGTTATTATTTATATACAATGTAAAATAACAATTATAATCTCATTAAAAAGATTACTTTCCACGTTTACACTCTGAAAATGAGGAGCCAAATATTGAATTCATTTTGGAAATCGTTATGCATACTGGTAAGAAATCTTGTTTCTCTCACTTTTAGTGGAAGCATACAGTACTTATAATTGCTGGTAGACCAAGGTGAAGGTATTATTTCGAATATTGGCCAGAGTGAAGGCCCTCATTGGAGTAAGAGCTTTTGCATTTCCAATAACACCTTCACTTTACATTATCATGATATTGAAATCTGACAATCTGGTGTCAGTCTGAGGAGTCCCCAATATTTTTATTTTTACCACAAGCAAGGGATATTTAATCATCTTTGCATGTACATGACTGTTTTCTATGTATTACAATAATTAACCTGATAATGGTACTGACAAGTAAATAACATAACTCACCAAATCATGCTCATCAGAAACGTCAGCACACGAATCTTCATTAAATTTCTGACAAATATCTATTTAAAATGATACAATTAATAAATTTAAAATGAATATCATTGAATCACAACAATTAATTGCCATATTGAGGAAGATTGAGCTGTCTTAATTATTATCAAGACGCGCTGCAGCGCGTTATAGAAATAATGTTTGAAATGATAAGAATCGATTGTTAAACTTACCCAAACTAGCAAACACTATTCGCTGTCCGAGTCAGTCTCTGGAGCGGTGCGTGTGTATCCAATTATGCTGGAAAGATTATTTTGAGCATTCCTCTTCCTTTTATGCCGTTCGAAAGCCGACCTCGTAACCAGTTGGTCACAATGATCACACATAATCAAGCCCTTCGATTCGCCATACAGTACCTCGATCTTATTACACCACAACAGATGAAAACGACTGTCAGCCTTGAGTTAATACGAAAGTATTGCTTCGCTGATTTGAGGTTGCTTGGTTACGTTGACGTCTTACCTAACAGATTTCCGGTTACGGAAATCAATTTGCGCAAATTATGTCACGAAGAGGTTTAAGGAGATTTCAGCGATACTGAAATGTATATTAAATTCTTGTTTAACTTTCTAGGGATTTATTGTGTAACTTAAAAGTTATTATATTCATATATCGCATTTAATTAAACTTTACGGCGAATACTAAAGCCCCTTAAAGATTGTGCCACTTAAAGGTCATCTAAATGTAACTTAAAACAACAATTAATGTTTAAGAGATTTTCAGGTCAACTTAAATGCGCCTTAAAGTTTGTCGATTAAATTTAAGGGGGATTTAAGTATCAATTAAAATAACTTAAATTTAAAATTTCGCCCTGTGAAATACAAGGCATTGACGAGCAAACACAAGGCATCAACGAGCAAAATACAAGGCATTGACGAGCAAATGCAATGCATTGACGAGCAAATACAAGGTATTGACGAGCAAATACAAGGCACTGACAAGCAAATACAAGTAATTGAAAGCAAATACAAGGCATCAACGAGCAAATACAAGGCATTGATGAGCAAATACAAGGCATTGATGAGCAAAAAAAAGGCATTGACTAGCAAATACAATGTATTGACTAGCAAATAAAAGGCATTGATGAGCAAATACAAGGTATTGATGAGCAAATACAAGGCATTGACTAGCAAATAAAAGGCATTGACGAGCAAATACAAGCCATCAGCGAGCAAATACAAGGCATTGAATAGCAAAAACAAGGCATTTGACAAGCAAATACAAGGCATCAAACGAGCAAATACAAGGCATTGACGAGCAAATACAAGGCATCGACGAGCAATACAAGGCATTGATGAGCAAATACAAGGCATTGACTAGCAAATACAAGGCATTGACGAGCAAATACAAGGCGTTGATGAGCAAATACAAGGCATTGATGAGCAAATACAAGGCATTGACTAGCAAATACAAGGCATTAACGAGCAAATACAAGGCATCAACGAGCAAATACAAGGCATCAACGAGCAAATACAACGCATTGACGAGCAAATACAATGCATTGATGAGCAAATACAAGGCATTGACTAGCAAATACAAGGCATTGACGAGCAAATACAAGGCATCAACGAGCAAATACAAGGCATCAACGAGCAAATACAACGCATTGACGAGCAAATACAAGGCATTGATGAGCAAATACAAGGCATTGCTAGCAAATACAAGGCATTGACGAGCAAATACAAGGCATTGACGAGCAAATACAATGCATTGACGAGCAAAACAAGGCATCAACGAGCAAATACAAGGGCATTGACGAGCAAATACGAGGCATCGACGAGCAAATACAAGGCATTAACGAGCAAATTCAATGCATTAACGAGCAAATACAAGGTATTGACGAGCAAATACAAGGCACTGACGAGCAAATACAAGTAATTGAATAGCAAATACAAGGCATCAACGAGCAAATACAAGGCATTGATGAGCAAATACAAGGCATCAACGAGCAAATACAAGGCATTGTCGAGCAAATACAAGGCATCGACGAGCAAATACAAGGCATTGATGAGCAAATTACAAGGCATTGACTAGCAAATACAAGGCATTAACGAGCAAATACAAGGCATCAACGAGCAAATACAAGGCATCAACGAGCAAATACAACGCATTGACGAGCAAATACAAGGCATTGATGAGCAAATACAAGGCATTGACTAGCAAATACAAGGCATTGACGAGCAAATACAAGGCATTGACGAGCAAATAGAAGGCATTGACGAGCAAACACAAGGCATCAACGAGCAAATACAAGGCATTGACGAGCAAAATGCAATGCATTGACGAGGAAATACAAGGTATTGACGAGCAAATACAAGGCACCTGACGAGCAAATACAAGTAATTGAATAGCAAATACAAGGCATCAACCAGCAAATACAAGGCATTGATGAGCAAATACAAGGCTTTGATGAGCAAAAAAAGGCATTGACTAGCAATAATACAATGTATTGACTAGCAAATACAAGGCATTGATGAGCAAATACAAGTATTGATGAGCAAATACAAGGCATTGACTAGCAAATACAAGGCATTGACGAGCAAATACAAGCCATCAGCGAGCAAATACAAGGCATTGAATAGCAAAAACAAGGCATTGACAAGCAATTTACAAGGCATCAAACGAGCAAATACAAGGCATTGACGAGCAAATACAAGGCATCGACGAGCAAATACAAGGCATTGATGAGGCAAATTACAAGGCATTGACTAGCAAATACAAGGCATTAACGAGCAAATACAAGGCATCAACGAGCAAATACAAGGCATCAACGAGCAAATACAACGCATTGACGAGCAAATACAAGGCATTGATGAGCAAATATAAGGCATTGACTAGCAAATACAAGGCATTGACGAGGCAAATACAAGGCTATTGACGAGCAAATACAAGGCATTGACGAGCAAACACAAGGCTATCAACGAGCAAATACAAGGCATTGACGAGCAAATGCAATGCATTGACGAGCAAAATACAAGGTATTGACGAGCAAATACAAGGCACTGACGAGCAAATACAAGTAATTCAATAGCAAAATACAAGGCATCAACGAGCAAATACAAGGCATCAACGAGCAAATACAAGGCATCAACGAGCAAATACAAGGCATTGATGAGCAAATACAAGGCATTGATGAGCAAAAAAAAGGCATTGACTAGCAAATACAATGTATTGACTAGCAAATACAAGGCATTGATGAGCAAATACAAGGTATTGATGAGCAAATACAAGGCATTGACTAGCAAATACAAGGCATTGACGAGCAAATACAAGCCATCAGCGAGCAAATACAAGGCATTGACTAGCAAAAACAAGGCATTGACTAGCAAAAACAAGGCATTGACGAGCAAATACAAGGCATTGACGAGCAAATGCAAGGCGTTTGATGAGCAAATACAAGGCATTGATGAGCAAATACAAGGCATTGACTAGCAAATACAAGGCATTAACGAGCAAATACAAGGCATCAACGAGCAAATACAAGGCATCAACGAGCAAATACAACGCATTGACGAGCAAATACAAGGCATTGATGAGCAAATACAAGGCATTGACTAGCAAATACAAGGCATTGACAAGCAAATACAAGGCATTGACGAGCAAATACAAGGCATTGACGAGCAAATACAAGGCATTGATGAGCAAATACAAGGCATTGACTAGCAAATACAAGGCATTGACGAGCAAATACAAGGCGTTGATGAGCAAATACAAGGCATTGACGAGCAAACACAAGGCATTGACTAGCAAATACAAGGCAATTAACGAGCAAATACAAGGCATCAACGAGCAAATACAAGGCATCAACGAGCAAATACAACGCATTGACGAGCAAATACAAGGCATTGATGAGCAAATACAAGGCATTGACTAGGCAAATACAAGGCAATTGACGAGCAAATACAAGGCATTGACGAGCAAATACAAGGCATTGACGAGCAAATACAAGGCATTGACGAGCAAACACAAGCCATCAACGAGCAATACAAGGCATTGACGAGCAAATACAATGCATTGACGAGCAAATACAAGGTATTGACGAGCAAATACAATGCATTGACGAGCAAATACAAGGTATTGAAGAGCAAATACAAGGCACTGACGAACAAATACAAGTAATTGAATAGCAAATACAAGGCATCAACGAGCAAATACAAGCCATTGATGAGCACATACAAGGCAATGACTAGCAAATACAAGGCATTGACGAGCAAATACAAGGCATTGACGAGCAAATACAACAAGGCATTGACTAGCAAATACAAGGCATTGACGAGCAAACACAAGCCATCAACGAGCAAAATACAAGGCATTGATGAGCAAATACAAATACAAGGCATTGACTAGCAAATACAAGGCATTGACGAGCAAATGCAATGCATTGACGAGCAAATACAAGGTTATTGACGAGCAAATACAAGGCACTGACGAGCAAATACAAGTAATTGAATAGCAAATACAAGGCATCAACGAGCAAATACAAGGCATTGACAGGCATTGACGAGCAAATACAATGCATTGACGAGCAAATACGAGCAAATACAAGGTATTGACGAGCAAATACAATGCATTGACGAGCAAATACAAGGTATTGACGAGCAAATACAAGGCACTGACGAACAAATACAAGTAATTGAATAGCAAATACAAGGCATGAACGAGCAAATACAAGGCATTGATGAGCACATACAAGGCATTGACTAGCAAATACAAGGCATTGACGAGCAAATACAAGGCATTGACGAGCAAATACAAGGCATTTGACTAGCAAATACAAGGCATTGACGAGCAAAACACAAGCCATCAACGAGCAAATACAAGGCATTGATGAGCAAATACAAGGCATTGACTAGCAAATACAAGGCAATGACGAGCAAATGCAATGCATTGACGAGCAAATACAAGGTATTGACGAGCAAGTACAAGGCACTGACGAGTCAAATACAAGTAATTGAATAGCAAATACAAGGCATCAACGAGCAAATACAAGGCATTGATGAGCAAATACAAGGCATTGACGAGCAAATACAAGGCATCAACGAGCAAATACAAGGCATTGACGAGCAAATGCAATGCATTGACGAGCAAATACAAGGTATTGACGAGCAAAATACAAGGCACTGACGAGCAAAAATACAAGTAATTGAAAGCAAATACAAGGCATCAACGAGCAAATACAAGGCATTGATGAGCAATATACAAGGCATTGATGAGCAAAAAAAAGGCATTAACTAGCAAATACAATGTATTGACTAGCAAATACAAGGCATTGATGAGCAAATACAAGGTATTGATGAGCAAATACAAGGCATTGACTAGCAAATACAAGGCATTGACGAGCAAATACAAGCCATCAGCGAGCAAAATACAAGGCATTGAATAGCAAAAACAAGGCATTGACAAGCAAATACAAGGCATCACGAGCAAATACAAGGCATTGACGAGCAAATACAAGGCATCGACGAGCAAATACAAGGCATTGATGAGCAAATACAAGGCATTGACTAGCAAAATACAAGGCATTGACGAGCAAATACAAGGCCTTGATGAGCAAATACAAGGCATTGATGTGCAAATACAAGGCATTAACTAGCAAATACAAGGCATTAACGAGCAAATACAAGGCATCAACGAGCAAATACAAGGCATCAACGAGCAAATACAACGCATTGACGAGCAAATACAAGGCATTGACGAGCAAATACAATGGCATTGACGAGCAAATACAAGGTATTGACGAGCAAATACAATGCAATGACGAGCAAATACAAGTATTGACGAGCAAATACAAGGCAATGACGAGCAAATACAAGTAATTGAATAGCAAAAAAAAGGCATTCAACGAGCAAATACAAGGCATTGATGAGCACATACAAGGCATTCACTAGCAAATACAAGGCATTGACAAGCAAATACAAGGCATTGACGAGCAAATACAAGCATTCGACTAGCAAATACAAGGCATTGACGAGCAAACACAAGCCGTCGACGAGCAAATACAAGGCATTGACGACCAAATGCAATGCATTGACGAGCAAATACAAGGTATTGACGAGCAAATACAAGGCACTGACGAGCAAATACAAGTAATTGAAAGCAAATACAAGGCATCAACGAGCAAATACAAGGCATTGATGAGCAAATACAAGGCATTGATGAGCAAAAAAAAGGCATTGACTAGCAAATACAATGTATTGACTACCAAATACAAGGCATTGATGAGCAAATACAAGGTATTGATGAGCAAATACAAGGCATTGACTAGCAAATACAAGGCATTGACGAGCAAATACAAGCCATCAGCGAGCAAATACAAGGCATTGAATAGCAAAAACAAGGCTATTGACAAGCAAATACAAGGCATCAACGAGCAAATACAAGGCATTGACGAGCAAATACAAGGCATCGACGAGCAAATACAAGGCATTGATGAGCAAATACAAGGCATTGACTAGCAAATACAAGGAATTGACGAGCAAATACAAGGCGCTGATGAGCAAATACAAGGCATTGATGAGCAAATACAAGGCATTGACTAGCAAATAAAAGCATTAACGAGCAAATACAAGGCATCAACGAGCAAATACAAGGCATCAACGAGCAAATACAACGCATTGACGAGCAAATACAAGGCATTGATGAGCAAATACAAGGCATTGACTAGCAAATACAAGGCATTAACGAGCAAATACAAGGCATCAACGAGCAAATACAAGGCATCAACGAGCAAATACAACGCATTGACGAGCAAATACAAAGCATTGATGAGCAAATACAAGGCATTGCTAGCAAATACAAGGCATTGACGAGCAAATACAAGGCATTGACGAGCAAATACAGGCATTGACGAGCAAACACAAGGCATCAACGAGCAAATACAAGGCATTGACGAGAGCAAATACAAGGCATCGACGAGCAAATACAAGGCATTAACGAGCAAATACAATGCATTAACGAGCAAATACAAGGTATTGACGAGCAAATACAAGTAATTGAATAGCAAATACAAGGCATCAACGTGCAAATACAAGGCATTGATGAGCAAATAAAAGGCATTGATGAGCAAATACAAGGCATTGACTAGCAAATACAATGCATTGACTAGCAAATACAAGGCAATTGACGAGCAAATACAAGGCATTGATGAGCAAAATACAAGGCATTGACTAGCAAAATACAAGGCATTGACGAGCAAATACAAGCCATCAGCGAGCAAATACAAGGCATTGACTAGCAAAAACAAGGCATTGACAAGCAAATACAAGGCATCAACGAGCAAATACAAGGCATTGACGAGCAAATACAAGGCATTGAATAGCAAATACAAGGCATTAAATAGCAAATAGAAGGCATTGACTAGCAAATACAATGCATTGACTACCAAATACAAGGCATTGATGAGCAAATACAAGGCATTGACTAGCAAATACAAGGCACGGACTCGCAAATACAAGGCATTGATGAGCAAATACAAGGCATTGACTAAGGCATTGACTAGCCAATACAAGGCATTGACTAGCAAATACAAGGCATAAAGGAGCAAATACAAGGTATTGACGAGCAATACAAGGTATTGACGAGCAAATACAAGGCACTGACGAGCAAATACAAGTAATTGAAAGCAAATACAAAGGCATCAACGAGCAAATATCACAGGCATTGATGAGCAAATTAATACAAGGCATTGATGAGCAAAAAAAATGGCATTGACTAGCAAATACCAATGTATTGACTAGCAAATACAAGGCATTGATGAGCAAATAACAAGGTATTGAAGAGCAAATACAAGGCATTGACTAGCAAAATACAAGGCATTGACGAGCAAATACAAGCCATCAGCGTAGCAATATACAAGGCATTGTAATGTAGCAAAAACAAGGCATTGACAAGCAAATACACAAGGCATCAACTCGAGCAAATACCATAGTCAATTGACCTATGCAGAATACAAGGCATCGAACGAGCAGAATACAGAGGCATTTGATGAGGCAAAGATACAAGGACATTGGACTATCAAATACAAGGCATTGACGAGCAAATACAAGGCGTTGATGGGTCAAATACAAGGCATTGGATGAGCAAATACAAGGCATTGACTAGCAAATACAAGGCATTAACTGGAGGCCAAATACAAGGCAACAACGAGCAAAATACAAGGCATTCCAAGACGAGCAAATACAACGCATTGACGAGCAAATACAAGGCATTGACGAGCAAATATCAATGCATTGACGAGCAAATACAAGAGGTATTGACGAGCAAATACAATGCATTGACGAGCAAATACAAGGGAAATTGACGAGCAAATACGAAGGCACTGACGCGCAAAATACAAGTAATTGAATAGCAAATACGAAGGCGATACAACGAGCAAATACACAGGCATTCGATGAGCAAATACAAGGCATTGACGAGCAAACACAAGGCATCAACGAGCAAATACAAGGCATTGACGAGCAAATGCAATGCATTGACGAGCAAAATACAAGGTATTGACGAGCAAATACAAGGCACTGACGAGCGAAAATAGCAAGTAATTGAAAGCAACTAACAAAGGCATCCAACGAGCAAATACAAGGCATTGATGAGCAAAATTGACAAGGCATTGATGATGAGGCAAAAAAAAGGCGATTGACTAGGCAAATTACAATGTATTTGACTAGCAAATACAAGGCATTGATGAAGCAAAATACAAGGCATTGAATAGCAAAAACAAAGGCATTGACAAGACAAATACATGGCATTGACAAGCACAATACAAGGCATCAACGGAGCAAATACAAGGCATTGGAAAAAAAAAACGAGGCCAAAGAATAACAAGGCAATCGCACACGAGCAAATACAAGGCATTGATGAGCAACAATACAAGGCACTGACTAGCAAATACAAGGCATTGACGAGCAATATACAAGGCGTTGATGAGGCAAATTACAAGGCATCTGATGATGCAAATACAAGGCATTGACTAGCAAATACAAAAGGCATTAACGAGCTAAATACAAGGCATCAACGAGCAATACAAGGCATCAACGAGCAAATACAACGCTATATGACGAGCAAAATACAAGGCATTGATTGAGCAAATACAAGGCATTGACTAGCATAATACAAGGCGATTAAACGAGCAAATAACAAGGCATCAACGAGCAAATACAAGGCAATCAACGAGTAATACAACGCATTGACGAGCAAAATACAAGGCATTGATGAGCAAATCACAAGGGCATTGACTAGCAAATCACAACGCATTGACGAGCGAAATACAAGGCAATTGACGAGGCAAATACAAGGCATTGACGAGCAAACACAAGGCATCAACGAGCAAATACTAAGTAATCTGAATAGCAAATACAAGGCATCCAAAACGAGCAAATACAAAGGCTATTGGAAGAGCACCATACAAGGGCATTGACTAGCAAAATACAAGGCATTGGTACGAGCAAAATACAAAGGCATTTGGACGAGCAAATACAAGGCATTGGACTAGCAAATACAAGGCATTGACGAGCAAACACAAGCCCCATCAAACGGAGCAAATACAAGGCATTGAATGAGCAAAATACAAGGCATTTTTATAACTAGCAAATACAAGGCCATTGACGAGCAAGTGTCAATGCATTGACGAGCAAATACAAGGTATTGACGAGCAAATACAAGGCACTGACGAGCAAATATCAAGTAAATTGAATGAGCAAATACAAGGCATACAACGAAGCACACATACAAGGCATTGATGAGCAAATACAAAGCATTGACGAGGCAAACACCAAGGCATCACGCGAGCCAAATGCAAGGCATTGACGAGCAAAATGCAATTGCATTGACGAGCAAATACAAGGTATTGAACGAGCAGAATACAAGGCACTGACGAGCAAATACAAGTAATCTGAAAAGCAAATACAAGGCTATCATACGAGCAATACAAAGGCAATTGATGAGCAAATACAAGGCATTGTATGAAGCAAAAGAAAAGGCATTGAACTAGCGAAATACATTGTATTGACTAAGCAGAATACAATGGCATTGTCGAGCAAATCCAAGGCATTGACGAGCAAATACAAGGTTATCATTGATGGAGCAAATACACGACATTTGTTTGACTAGCAATACCTTATATGCAAGGCCATATATTTTATTAGATTGAAATTGACGAGCAAATAATACAAGCCCAATTATCAGACGAGCAAATACAAGGCATTGTAAATACAAAAACAGGCATTGATGAGCAAATACACAGACATTTGACTAGCAAATACAGACTAGGCATTGTACGAGCAAATACAAGCCATCACCGAGGCAAATAACAAGGGCATTGAAATAGCAAAATAAACAAGGCAAATTGACAAGCAAAAACAAGGCAAATCCAACGAGCAAATACAAGGCATTAGACGGAGCAAATACAAGGCATCGACGCACCAGCATAATACAAGGCATTGAATGAGCAAGAAATACAAGGCATTGACTTAGCAAATACAAAGGGGGAATTGCTTACGAGCAAATACAGAAGGCGTTGGATTGAGTGCAAATACAAGGCATTTGATGAGCAAAAAAAAAATACAAGGGCAATTGACTAGCAAATACAATGGCTATTTAACGAGCAAATACAAGGCATCAACGAGCAAATACCAAGGCAAATCGTATTTTGTTGCAACCGAGCAAATACAACGCATGATTTTGACGAGGCAAATATACAAGGCATTGATGAGCAAAGTACAGTCCATTTCATTTTTTTTGCATATTTGACTAGCAAATTACAAGGCATTAACGAGCCTAATTACAAGGCATCAACGTAGCAAATACAAGGCAAACCTAATTTCTTTTTCAACGAGCAAATTAACAACGCACTTTGACGTAGCAAAATTACAAGGCATTGATTTGAGCAGAAATACTAAGGCTCTGATTGGCTAGCAAATACAAGGCAATTGACTTTTTGTATACGAGCAATACATCAAGGCATTTGACGAGGCAAAAACAAGGCGATTTTGACCGAGCGAAACACAAGGCATTCAACGAGCAAATACAAGGCATTGACCGAGCAAATACAAGGCATCGAACGGAGCATATACAAGGCATTATACTCTTTTCATTAACGGCTGGAAAAAGACATCAAAAACTGAACGACCACGTTGTTCTATTGATATCTCTTGAAATGAAACCATATAACTGTTGCGAAAGCTATACATTTTCTGGAAGCCCAATAAACCGGGCTGTTTACTTGTTCTTTTAAATTTCCCTCGAACTAAAACATATGTATGTTAATATAAATTAGCATTAATTATCATAAATCAGTTGAAAAATTTTACATTTTTCCAGAACAGGCCATCTTGCACGCTCCGCATAGCATCTTGAGAAACTCAAAATGCCACCAATCCGCAGAGTTGTTTATGAAATCAAATCAAATACTTGGCGTCGTGAGTGGATTTCATGTTCCTGGCGCTTTGTCGAATTTCAATTTTTAATCTTGCGTTACCGTTTTGTGGCGTGTTTTTTCGATTGACGACTTTTGCGGGTCCATCAACGGACCCATTTTAACGTGCGCCCGTTAGGGAAGAGTTAACGAGTGCAAAATACAATTACATGTATGTAACGAGCAAATTACAAGGTATTGCACGGAGCAAATACAAGGCACTGACGAGCAAATACAAGTAATTGAATAGCATAATACAAGTCTATCAACGAGCAAATACAAGGCCAATTGATGAGCATATACAAGGCATTGATGGAGCAAATACAAGGCATTGACTAGAAAATTACAATGCATTGACTAGCAAATACAAGGCATTGACCGAGCAAATACAAGGCAATTGATCGGTGGCAACGACAAAGATATGATTAGGTAAAAGGAATGAGGATCAAGCAAATACAAGGCATTGACCTAGCAAATACAAGGCTATTGAAGACCGGAGCAAAATACAAGCCATCAGCGAGCAAATACAAGGCATTGACTAGGCAAAAACAACAGGCGATTTGACAAGCATAATACAAGGCATCAACGAGCAAGAATACAAGGCATTTGACGGAGCAAATACAAGGCATTGAATAGCAAATACAAGGCATTAAATAGCAAAATAGAAGGCATTGACTAGCGAAAAAAAAAATACAATGCATTGACTACCAAATACAAGGCATTGATGAGCAAATACAAGGCGATTGACTAGCAAATACAAGGCACTGACTCCGCAAATATACAAGGCATTGATGAGCAAATACAAGGCATTGACTAAGGCATTGACTAGCCAATACAAGGCATTGACTAGCAAATACAATGGCATAAAGGAGCAAATACAAGGTAAGTGACGAGCATATATACAAGGTATATATTGACGAGCAAATAACAAGGCACTGACGAGCAAAATACAAGTAAGTTGAAAGCAAATACTAAGTCGATCATCAACGAGCAAATACAAGGCATTGATGGAGCAATATACAAGGCATTGGATGAGGCAAAAAAAAGCATTGACTAGCAAATACAATGTATTTTGACTAGCATAATTCGAAGGCATTCATTGATGAGCAAATACAAGGTATTAATTGAGCAAATACAATGCATTATACTAGCAAATACAAGGCATTGGACGAGCAAATACAAGCCCATCAGCGAGCAAATACAAGGCATTGTGAATAGCAAAAACAAGGCATTGACAAGCAAAATACACAGGCATACAACGAGCAAAGTTACAAGGCATTGACGAGCAAATACAAGGCATCGACGAGCAAATACAAGGTAAAAAAAAAAAATTAAAATAATTTTGATGAGGCAAATACAAGGCTATTGACTAGCCAAATACAACGGCATTGACGAGCAAATACATGGCGTTGATGAGCAAATAGCAAAGGCATTGCATGAGCAAATACAAGTGCATTGACTAGCAAATATCAAGGCATTAACGAGCAAAAATACAAGGCATCAAACGAGCAAATAACATCAAGGCATCAACGAGCAATATACAACGCAGATTGACGAGCAAATACAAGCTTTGACGAGACAAATACAATGCATTGACGAGCAGGATACAAGGTATTGACGAGCATTATACAATGCATTTGACCGAGCAAATACAAAAGGTATTGACGAGCAAAATACAAGGCACTGACGGAGCAAATACAAGTAATTTGAATAGCAAATACAAGGCCATCAACGCAGCATAATACAAGGGATTGATGAGCACATACAAAGGGCATTGAGCGAGCAAATACACAGGCATTGAACGAGGCAAAATACAAGGGCATTGACTAGCAAAATACAAGGCATATGACGAGCAACACACAAGCCATCAATGAGCAATACAAGGCATTGATGAGCAAATACAAGGCTTTGACTAGCAAATACAAGGCATTGACGAGCAAAATGCAATTGCATTGACGAGCAAATACAAGGTGATTGACGAGCAAATATACAGGCACTGACGAGCAAATACAAGTAAATTGAATAGCAAATACAATGGCTATATCAACGATGCAAATACAAGGCATTGATGAGCAAATACAAGGCATTGACGACGCAAACACAAGGCATCAACGAGCAAATACCAAGGCATTGACGAGCAAGAATGCAATGCATTGACGAGGCAAATACAAGGTAATTGACGACGCAAATACAAGGCACACTGAACGAGCAAATTCACAGTGAATTGAAAGCAAATACAAGGCATCAACCGAGCAAATACAAGGCATTGATGAGCAAATACAAGGCATTGATTGAGCAAAAAAAGGCTTATTGACCTGAGCCAAATACAATGTTATTGAACTAAGCAAATACAAGGCATTGATGAGGCAAATACAAGGTATTCGATGAGACAAATACAAGGCATTGACTAGCAAATACAAGGCATTGACGAGGCAAATACAAAGCCATCAGCGAGCAAGATAAAAGGCATATTGAATAGCAAAAACAAGGCATTGACCAAGCAAAATACAAGGCAATCAACGAGCAAATACAAGCCATTTTGACGAGCAAATACAAGGCATCGACGAGCCATAATTACAAGGGCATTGCATGAGCAAATTACAAGGCAATTGACTAGCAAATACAAGGCATTGGACGAGCAAATACAAGGCGTTGATGAGCAAATACAAGGCATTGATGAGGCAAAATACAAGGCATTGACTAGCAAATACAAGGCATTAACGGAGCAAATATCAACGGCAATCAACGAGCAAATACAAGGCATATCAACGAGCAAAAACAACGCGATTGACGAGCAAATACAAGGCCATTGATGAGGCAAATACAAGGCATTGACTAGCAAATACAAGGCATTAACGAGCAAATACAAGGCGGATCAACGAGCAAATTACAAGGGCAGTCAACGAGCAAATTACAACGCATTGACGAGCAAATACAAGGCATTGATGAGCAAATACAAGGCATTGATTGACTAGCAGAATACAAGGCATTGACGAGCAAATACAAGGCATTAACGAGCAAATACAAGGCATTGACGAGCAAACACAAGGCATCAACGAGCAAACCACAAGTAATTTGAATAGGCAAATACAAGGCCATATTCAACGAGCAAATGTACAAGGCATTGATACAAGGCATTTACTAGCAAATACAAGGCATTGACGAGCAAATACAAGGCTATTGTACGAGCAAATACAAGGCTATTTGACTAGCAAATACAAGGGCATTTGACGAGCAATAACACAAGCCATCAACGAGCAAAAATACAAGGCATTTGATGATCAAATACAAGGCAGTTGACTAGCAAATACAAGTAATTGAATAGCAAAATACAAGGCATTTCAACGAGTCAAATTACAAGCATTGATGAGCAAATTTACATGGCTATTGACGAGCAAACACAAGGCATCAACGAGCAAATACAAGGCCATTTGACGAAGCAAATGCAATGCATTGACGAGCATATACCAGGTATTGAACGAGCAAATCACAAGGGCACTGACGGAAGCAAATACAAGTAATTGAAAGCAAATACAAGGCATCAACGAGCAAAATACAGAGGCATTGATGAGCCAAATACAAGGCATTGATTGAGCAAAAAAAAGGCAAATTTTTTTGACTAGCAAATACAATGTATTGGCTAGCAAATACAA